>BPLR01001332.1:0-36446 GCA_021605095.1 Caerostris extrusa | reverse complement strand
ATGTGCCAGCACTCGGTGTTGACAGACATTTCGCTAAATGAACCTCATACAACACAAACCGCCATGCACTGGATAAATGGGCCTTCCGAGATTCAATCAGGACTGTTGCAAGCTTGATAACATTCGTCACGTAGCATGCATTGAGATCGGGAAATGAAAGTAGTATTGTGTCCGAGGAGATTATTTGAAATACTTGGAAATAAAGAGTTTGGAAAATTGGTCTTTCTTTGGGCACAGTAGTACATGTTGGTAATTTGTGCCACATGCTAATGGCAAGTGAGTAACAGGCCAGTATCTCCCTCGGTAAGATGGGAAGATTATCCAGTTACATGGTAACACTGGGAGTGCCTGTGTAACAATGACACTATTATTGACGCTAGAGGCAGCGGAAGGTCTGATTGGAGAGGTTCATCAGCGTGATGGCCTCGGCCGTGTTGCTGGGGCTCCAGTGGCTACAGCCGGTTCCCTTCTCCATGCTTGACTCGCCGCAGCTGGGTCAGAATATTCCAGAAGAATTTTGGCATTTGCGCATAGATGCCAAGCTTGCTGTAACATGTGCCTCATTTTCTTTGAAAATAGTTTTAAGTTATTACCCTATCAATCGCTCTACATATTTTAACGTATTCATTGAATCGCCATGTGGAAAGCCATGTCTTTCAGATTCACTTTATAAATAAGTTTTACTTACGCACACTTAACACAATTTGTCAGTAGCTTTTACAAATTTACTTAAAGATATTTATTCTTGCAAGTAACTTTACTTTTCTATTTTACTCACATTGCTTTTGTTTCTTCAAGAAACTACAACAAAAGTAACTTGCTGTGCTATAATTTTGCTCATCTACCATATTTGCTAGCATTGTACGCCCTTTTTATAGGTGGTGGTTGCTCCAAATGTGAGTAGAGCAAGTTACACGTGGCCTGAGCACAGCTTACATGTTAACTGTCTTTTTGTATTGCCAGCTGCAGCTGCAAACAACAACAACAAAAATAAAAACAGTAATTGACTGTATTACCAGGAACTTCTGCTGTCCGCTGCTTTAGAGTTGGGCTGATAATTTCTGAAGCAAAACTTCCTTTACAGCCATAAATATATTTATGTTCATTTGCAATCTCATTTTTTCAATTTATCAAGCTTTTCGATATTTGACCCGAAACCATATGCCGTTCCGTCCACGCTGAACAGACTGCAATTTTTCCAGCCACCTGGTACAATACCGAGTGTTTGATACCCTTTAAACTTAAAGAAATATCATATTCAGTACAAGCTCGTACTAACCGAGTTTCAGTTTCAGCCTAGGAGAAATGATACCAGTGTTGGATTCTTATGAACATGGTGTTCTGTGCATGAATGCAATCATCATGTCCAGATTGGTCAGAAAGGAGGTTGTGAACCCCAGCCAGTCTAAGGTAACTGCCTTCGCAAATGGGAATATCAGAATGTTTGGTTTCGCTTTAAACTCCTGACATACAGTCTTCTTTTCAGCTTGTTTGTTCATCTATGATCACTCTGCAAGTATTTCTCCTTGACAGCAAATTCAAAACAGGTTCAAAATGGAAACCGATGCTTCACAAACGCCTTTAGTGTTCTCAATGAAGTGGTGAATAGTCCGCATACCAGACATTTCAAGGCAATATTACAAGAAAGAAACAAAAATTGTAACATTTGCATGACTACAGTTTTGTGCTTAAGTGGCAGAATTGTGATGTAATTGTGTGGATGGACATGAAACAATATTAAAAATACTATAGTTTCTGATTTACTTCTCGTCATTAAGCATAAGTTCGTATAAGTGAGATCAGAGAAGCCTGAAAGCTGCTGTATTGTTATCTTTGATGTAATCGCGTGAGCTTACAACACTATTTGGCCAACGCCAACCGCCGTATCGTGCCAACCACTGCCCCACGAAGCGGGAAACTCCTTAACAGCGGTAGAGTCGTTCGGGCCTTGCCCCACATCACATCATCTTCTTAACAGTGTGCCATGTGTTACTTTAAAATGGTAGAAGTATTAATATCTATACATATTAGCGAATAAATATTGATATAAATTTAAATTGTACAAATACTATAATTGTACTCAGCATATAAATGTTTACATACACAAATTAAAGTTAATTTTTTAAAATGGAGCAATATAAACTTAAATTGAGGGCTTTGAAGAAAAATGACAATGCCATTGAAAGGCATTGCCTTCCACAACGTTGCATTGTTGTATTGCACCCACTGTTGCCATTTCGGCGCCAGAGTGATCATTTGATGACGCTATGCTGCATTTTGTCCACGGAAATATTAACTTGCTTGTTTCTGACAAATAGGTTCTAAAGTATGTCACCGTAACATGTGAGCATGTGCAGCCGAATCTTTTTGCTTACATTTGCTCTTGACAGTATGGTTTCATTACTTGCTTCGAGACATCATCAGAGGCAATCTGGATTCCTCAGCCTGTTTAATATTTTGCCATAAACCATTTCAGCCATTGTATAGCTATTACGTCCAGCAATAGTCTTTCAGAATGGTTGTTGAGACATTTTGGCTAGTTGTTGTTAAGAACTTTTCCACAATGATGGTAAGAAGACGTATGGTTTTACAAGCGTGCTAAACTTCGAAATAGTTCTGAATAATTGAATTTTCCTGTCAAAATAACATGTACACCAAATCGGGGCTAAATTAAAGCGTTGTTAGCTGGCAGTGACAGGAAAATACTTCCATCCAACAAGCGACGTATCACACGTCATGCGTGTAATATCAAGACCGTTCAGCGAACATCGCCTGGAAAAGTTGAAATAGAATACTCTCTGTTTCAAAGGCAGGGTTAGGACATCGATTCACCTATTGTCGATTATGACTTGATAGCAGATGCACAAATTAATGATGATGAACTACAACAATTGAAATTACATTTCAAATCATTACATTTTAAAGAACACCAATTGCCACCAGGAAAGCTCTTGCATTGTGATACCTCTACTTCCAGTATCAGACCATTCATACCAAAAATTTTCGAACGACAATATTTAATACAATTCGCAGTTTAGCTCATTCTGGAATTCGAACTACTGTAAAAAAAGAAATAACTAAAAGATTCATTTGGCCAAATATGAAAAATGATGTTAAACAGTGGACTCAAACTTGCATCAACTGTCAGAAAAATAAAATAACTAAACATACAAAATTAGAATATTCACAATTTCAAGCACCAGATGAGAGATTTAGTGTCGTTCATATAGATTTAATTGGATCTTATTCACCTTCTAATGGATACACATACTGCTTGACGTGTATTGATCGCTTTACCTCTTGGATGGAAGTGGTACCGTTATCAAATATCACTGCAGAAAGTATAGCAAAAGCTTTTTATGAGCATTGGATTACCCGATTTGGTGTACCTACTTGTGTTATTTCTGACAGAGGCACTCAATTTATTTCAGAACTATTTCGAAGTTTAGCTGCGCTATGTGGTGTTAAAGTAAACCATACGTCTTCTTACCATCCTCAGAGTAATGGAAAAGTTGAACGTCTTCACCGTACCTTGAAAACAGCTATTAGATGTCATAACAACGTTCGTTGGACGGACACATTACCAACGGTTCTTATGGGTTTGCGAGCTGCTCTACATGAGGACTGTAAGTATACAATAGCTGAAATGGTTTATGGCAAAACTATTAAATTACCAGGCGAATTCTTTGAAGAATCCAGATTGCCAATATCTGATGATAACTTTGTAAGCAATCTCCGAAAACAGATGGCCGACTTAAAACCATACCAATCCAAAAACAAATGTAAACAAAAGATCTTCTTTCCAAAAAGATTTGTACACATGCTCACATGTGTTTCTGCGAATTGACAGAGTTAAAAAACCTTTAGAACCCCCATATGAAGGACCCTATTTGGTATTGCAAAGATCCCCTAAAAACTTTCTTCTATCAATTAAAAATAAACAAGTTAATATTTTCCGTGGATAGATTAAAAACCGGCATATGTGTTACAACCTAATGAACCAACGTCATCAAATGATCATACATCTGTGCCAAGTGAGCAACAATTTATACCAAGTCAGCAAGTTGCACAACCCAATACAACAATACAACGTTGTGGAAGACAAGTAAAACTTCCTGTACGTTTCAATGGCATTATTGACTTTTCTTCAAAATTATAATTCGTTTATGTCCATTTTAAAAATTAACTTGATTTATTGTATGTAAACGTTTATATGTAATTGCAATTGTAATTATTTTTTGTACAATTTAAATTTGTATCAATGTGTATTTGTTCGCTATTATTTGTATAGATATATTAATACTTCTACCATTTTTAAAGTAACGTAACTTTGTTACTGGTAGGGGAGTGATGTAGCGACACCTATTGATGGAAAATGGAATACAAATTGAACGACTTCTACTTTCACTGTTAAAAAAGGGAATTTTCCCGCTAGAATGAATACAGAACGTAGTTAGCATTACGTAGTTGGCGTTAGAAATTAAATAAAAGATGTTGTAAATGTAAAAATTGATTATCGTCTTTTATTTTGCCGTCTGGATTTTAATAACACTACTCAACCTTTACAAAACCGCCACAGACTACAAAATTCTCACTTATCTTGAAATATGCCATCAATATTGAAATTAAAAAAAGTCAGAGCCTATATAATAATAGTATTTTTAATATTGTTTTCATATTCATCCACACAATTTTTTATTCCCACAATTCTGCCACTTAAATAAAACAAATCCATGCAAAAGGTATTTTTAATTTTTGTTTCAGGTATCATTCTTTTCTTAATAATATTGCCTTTGAATGTCATAATTCTGATATGCAGTTATTCACCACTTCAGAGTTACCGAGGGAAACACTAAAGGCACGTTCTGTAAGCATCGGTTTCCGATTTTAATTCAATTTTGAATTTATACAATTTTACCAGAGAGGGAAGTTTAAAAACTTGCAAGTGGTCATAATAGATGGCGCCACAAGACTCCAAAGTAATAAGATGGTTTTTTTTTCCTTCTTAATGTCAGGAGAGTTTTAAAAATGAAACTCCTACTGATTAATGAAAACATTCTGATATTCCCCATTTGTAATTTAGTTACTGGCAAAAGACCCCAGATACCACTAGAGGATTGAAATCTGAGGGGTTCACAACCTCCTTTTCTGATTAATCTGATGGACATGATGCAAATTTGCCATTCATGCTACAAATTTACCATATTCATTGCAGAATCCATGCAGACACGTATTTCTCCTCATAGGCAAGTTTTGAGCTGAAATAACTCAGTTAGGAAACTTAACGAGCTGTACTGAGATTAATATGATATTTCTTTTAAGTTTAAAATTCTATCTTAAAATATACTCAGTATTATTACCAGCAGGTAACCAACGAATGGAAAAGTAGCACGCATTGCAGTCTCTGATTTCAGAAATGATGAGACCTGATTGTGGTTATGACAGCATATGTAAGTTTCGAATTTTCTAAAAAAAAAGATATCGAAAAGCTGATGTCATTGGAAAGAATGGGAATTGCAAATGAACATAAAATATATATTTATGGCTATGTTAAAAAAGTATAGTTTTTGCCTAAGTATTTTATCAATTTTATTTAACTCTAAAAATATGGACAGAAATTTCGTTAGAACCTCGTAATATCGCGAATCAATTTTTTTTTATTTGCTATTTTGTTGTTGTTGTTTTAATGCAGCTGGCAATACAGAGACAGTTAATATTTATGCCATAAGCAATAGCTGCGTCACTGTTACTCTTTTAGCACTACCCAGGCCACTTTTAGCACGTGTAGCTTGCTACCTCCACGACTGGATAAGGTTGACAACCATACCCTATAAAAAGGAAACATTTCCTGTCCCGAAATCTGCCAGTAGTCAGATGGCATTAGACCACTATGAGGCTGTTGCGCCAATGAAGAAGAAGAATAGTAAAATTATCTTGTAAAGTAATATTAAAGTTACTTTCTTAAGTAAGTTTCTTGAAAAGTAAAAGTGTCTTGTAAAGTAATAGTAAAATAACCTTGTAAAGTAAAAGTTACTTGCAAATTAAGTATCTTTTAAAGTAAGTTTCTTGTAAAGTAAAAGCTACTTGTAAAGTAATAAATTTGTATCTTGTTAAGTGAAAGTTACTTGTAATCTTGTAAAGTAAAAACTTATTTGTAAAGTGAATCTGAAAAATGCAATTAAACTTTCCAAAACATAACGATTCAATGAATCCTAAAAGAAATTGTGATGTTACTAAAATATGTAGAACAGATTATTAAATTTAATAACTTTAAAATATTTTTTTTTTCTGAAATTGGAACGTTTTTTTTTTATATTTTGAGAATTTTAGCAAGCACATTACTGGATTTTGATAAATATCGCATTGACATCCTCTCTTAATGCTACTGAAACGAGCCCGATTTATTTGCCGGGGTAACCTTAGATACTGTGCTTCAAGTGCGGCGAATTCAAGTATGGAAGAAAGGGAACCGGCTGGGACACTCAAAGCCGCACTCGTCCCAGAAATAGCGGCGGGCCCTACCTGATGCATCACGCCTGGTCTGGAATGCGTCCAATCCGAAGGACGCGACGCTCTCCTCAGATAAGCCGTCGCCCCAAAGGATTCTCATTCAAGGACGCCCAAGCTAATTAGTCGCCATTGTTTCTTGACTCACTCCCAGTTGCAAAATGTGTTCTTTTCCGAGTGTTATTATGATAACTGGATAAAATATCTCTCCATTTATCTGCCGGGAAGATGCAGTTATTTGGCCTGTTACTCACTGCCATTGGAAAGCGTGTGGCAACAAAAATTATTAACATATGTATACTACTGTGCCCAAAAAGAAAGACCAATTATTTTTTTTCCAAAATCTCTTTATTTATTCTTCCAAATGTATTTCATCGCCTTCAAAGTAATCTCCTCCGGACGCAATGCACTTAAGCCAACTTTTTTTCCCCGATCCTCAATGCATGCTAAAAATCATTGACAGAGATGACCTTCAAAACACGCAGCGATTCACGTTGAATCTCTTCAATCGACTCAAAACGGTGGCTCCGGAATGGTCTTTTGAGTTTATAGCCAGAAGTCGTGCGGTGTGAACACGGTGGTTGTGGAACGATATGGGTTTCATTTTAGGCGAAATAGTCACGAAGAATCAACGCAGTGGGAGCTGGCGCATTCAGTGTTTTCGGTACCAATCGAGGTTTGGCGCGTTTGAGGCCCAAAATGGAATGGACCGATCCTTTTGAAATTCCAACATCATCAGCAAGGTCTCTAATTGTAAATCGATGGTCTGCAAGCACCAAATCTTTAATATTTTGGACGTGATCTTCGTCAGTTGAGGTTGAGGGTCAACTAGAGAGCTCTCCGTCTTCAACGCGTTCTCTGCCTTTTTGAACTCTTTATACCACTTCTAAACATTTCTTTCCAATACAGGAATGCTCACCGAATGCCTTCTGCAACATTCTATACGTTTCCGCAAACAAAATTGAAAGCAAATTCTTTGCTCAATGAATTCAGACATTTCAAAATCGCCGGAATCAGTTTTAGCGTCTCACAAAGCCAAGCGCAACTCAAACACTAATGAATATTTTGACGTAAAATTTCACACAGATGTCGAGGACAGTGACAGCAACCTAAAAGAGCTAAAAAATTGAAATTTCATAAGCCTCGGAAAATTTTTAATTGAATATTGGTCTTACTTTTTGGACACAGTAGCATTTTATTCGCTTATCTAAAATGTATTCATCATTTATTGCTAGCGTAAAATATATTGGCATTGATTTAAAAACAACTACAAGCGGGAAAAGTAAATTGAAAGAAAACTCAGGTGGTTACACACAGTGGTAGGTTACATCAATTTGCCAGATTGATATTTTTATTTAAAGCAGAAGTCAAGTTGAACAACATTATAGAAAAGATTTATAAAGATATCCTTAGATTTCGGTGAATGTTGAGAACAGATTATTTTATTCTAGTAAAATTTAAAAAAACACACAGTCTAAAACCCAAGATTTCTTTTATATTTTTCGAAATAAGAATCAAGACCTCAAGTAAAAATTCAAGGTCTTGGCGAAAAAATTGAACATTGGCAGTCACGATCCTAAGATCCCTAGTAAATTGATACGAAAAAGATTTATTTTAAGTTATTATTCGAACGAATTATACACTGAAGTGACAAAAGTCATGGGATAGCAATATGCAAATTTTCAGATGGCAGTAGCATCGCGTAGAACAGGTTTAAATGCGCAGTTTTCGATTTCATTTCCGTTCAAGTTATTCATGTGAAGAGGGTTTTGCCGTGATGATGACCGCACGACGAGAATTAACAGACTTTGAACGCGGAATTAGTTGGAGCTAGACGCATGGGTCATGCCATTTCGGAAATCGTTAGGGGAATTCAACATTCCCAGATCCACTGTGTCAAGAGTGTGCCGAGAGCATGAAAAGGCATAACATCCCACCATGGACAGCGCAGTGGTCGACCGCCTGCACTTAACGACCGAGACCGGCGACGTCTGCAAAGAGTCGTAAATTCTAACAGACAAGCAAAAATAACCGCAGAAATCAATGTGGACGTACATGGGACTTGTCTGTTAGAACTGTGCGGAGAAATTTGGCTGCTTTCTTGGGCTATTCCAGCAGAAGACCGACTCGCTTTTACTGACAGAACGACATTTGCAGCGACTCTCGTGGGCACGTGAGCATATCGGTTGGTCCCTAATGAATGGAAAACCGTGGCCTGATCCGATGAGTCACGATTTCAGTTGGTAAGGTATTCGAGTGTGGCTGGACCCCACGAAGCCATGGACCCAAACTGTCAGCAAGGCACTTTCATGGTGGTGGCTTAATGGTGTGGGCTATTTTTCATGGCATGGACTTGGTTCTCTGGTGCGACTGGATCGAACATTGACTGGAAATGCTTATGTTCAGCTACTTGGAGATCACTTGTAGCCATTCATGGACTTCATGTACCCAAACAACAATGGGATTTTTATGGATGACAATGCGCCATGTCACCGGGCCACAACTGTTCGCGATTGGTTTGAAGAACATTCTGGACAATTCCAACGCATGATCTGGCCCCCTAGATCGTCCGACATGGCATCGAGCATTTATGGGACATCATCGAGAGGTCTTTCGTAAAATCCTTCATCAACGCTTTCACGATTATGGACGTCTATCGAGACAGCATGGCTCAATATTCCTTTCCAACGACTTGTGAGTCCATGCCACGTCGAAAAACACGATATTAAGAGGTATCCCATGACTTTTGTCACTTCAGTGTATTATTATGAACGCATAATCAATTTAACCTTTTGATTTCTTTTTCAAGTATCTCGCTTTTGTATCCTTTCTGAACATTACTAGTATGCTCGTGAGGAATTTTATTTTTAATTTTGAATTAAAACTTTTTGGGATGCCTTGTAAAAAAGTCAACGCGAGTTCTCTCGTAACAAAGATCTGGCAACAGTTATTCCTTCGTGATTTCATGCTATTTGACAGACATCTGACTTGATGTCATTCAGTATCCAAAGAATGGAGGAGAGTTATTGACAGCTTTTGACTGCTTGCTTTAAATTTTCTTTATTTCATTTTTTTTTAAAAATTGCATTAAAAACGAAAAACTGTTTGTGAAATAATAACTATTAGAAAGTTCCTAAACCACCCTACGATACAATCCTGTATTCTACTGAAGAATTCTGAAACCTGCCTGCGCCATCCTGCCAGGAGAATCTAGTAGATGGATGGTGCCACGAGTAGCCGTTACTCATTTGGCACCATCCAGTGGGCACGTGTGTCTTAAGATATTCCACGGACGCGAGTAACATTACCCCCTGCCCAGAATCTTTCTAGAAATATATTCATAGGGAAATTTTTAAGAAACTGAAAGAGAATCTCATAGCTGAATATGAAGGCAAAAAGTGGCACAATATCCAAGACAGCTGGAAAATCTTTAACACTAGACCACGTAAAAAGAGGCGGTTGCCAACTTTCGATTAAGAACCGGACACGATTGTCTTGCGGAACACCTAAACAGAATAGATGTCCTCGAACACTTTCCCAATACATAGAGCTGGAACAATAATTTCAGAACATCTCTTGAAATGTCCAGTACTGAACAGGGAAGTTCAGCTCCAATGAAAAGTCTTGCAGTAGTATTGGGAAGACAGGAGCTTCATAGACTGAAATAAAGTGCCTACCCCTTTATTTACACTCTCCCTTTGACTTTTTGTGGTGTGTGAGACCGAATTATTATCGATTACTGTCTTACTGTATACTTACTTTGTTCTGTGTGTTCCATCTTTGGGTGTGATCCTTATTGTAATGGATAAGGTTCCAATGAAGTCATATGTTACAACAACTATGCATAACTAGCATAGGGTAATCTTGAAAGCTTTGGCGATGAATCATAGGATTATAATTCTGGCGATGAATCAGACGATATAATTCTGTTTCCAATGTGAAATTTGAATAGCTAATTTTATGCTAGAATTTCTATAATAAAAAAAAAATAAACAAAACCGTATTAAAGCTAATTGATCATAACTTTAACAATGAATATGGGATTTTTATAAAAAAAAAAAAAATTGTTCTGAAACAAATGTGTATTGGAAAAAAATGACCCTTTAAGGCGATAATCCTTATCCGGAACAATAGTGATAAAATATTAATTACATGATTTTAATTAAATCATTAAATAGAGGATTATTATAATTGTTTTCAAATGGTAATTACTTTAGGTCAAAGGGCCAGAATTCAAAAACAACAGAAAACAGTCGAATTACAAGCCTTTTACCTGAGGGGATATACATTGAACAAGAGATATGTGATGGATTCATCATTGTCCTTCCTAATCGTGTTCGCTCAAAATTGTAATGGTCAAATGTTCCTCGTGCTACACCCTACTTAACGCTGAATCTGCTCTGTGACTGCAGAAGATGTTTTTTCCAAGAGGGCGAATAACTATAAGGGGTGATTACTCTACATTTTTCGTTTGAAAATTATACGTTTTCGTTACAAAACCCTGAAAGTCGACTGTCTTGCACCGACAGTCGGGTTGTCGATGCAAAAGAAGCCTGTCACAAATCCTTTTACCCCATTCAGTAATTTAAAGCGTAGACCTACTGCATTTTGAAGAAATTATTCTTCGTCGTGATTCTTCGCTTTATCAGTTTTTACTCATAAAAGTTCGATTTTCAATGTTTTGATGATGTATGGGTGGTCTGGCAGAGAAAGCAAATATCAAATGAGGATGTATTGGAGAATTTACTTCTGAGTTCATTTCTCTTTGGATACCAGAGTTGTTACAATAATTTGATACTTTCATAATAAAAACGATAATGTAGCTTATAGTTTACAATTATTCGGGGTTTTTTTTTCGGGGGGAGGGGGCTTTAAATATTAAAGATTCTCAGATATTGATATGCAAACACCCTTGACACCTCAAGGACAAATATACGGAAGTGAAATTTCATCCACACGTCGATTTCCATTAGCTATTTAAGTATTTCAATTCAATTTGAGTATTTCAATTTGAATCTGTCAATGCATTTTACATTAAAGCAATGCGTTTTTTTATTTGGGGGTTAGAACCTCAAGGACAAATATACTTTGATTGTTTCCTAGTTCCACATTTAAACAATTAATTTGGCATTCATTATCTTCTTCAATTGCATTGGTTTAATTTTAGACTCCTGTTGTGTTGCTACAAGGCTCGATTCACTATACAATAAATTAACAATTTCTTCTGAAACTGCAAGAAGGAAATTTCAAGATGTCCCCATCTAACACACGTCTGTCTTGTTCTGGTTAGACATTAACACACACAGAGAAATCTGCACAATCTGTAAAAAAAAAAAAAGAGGAAAATATTTAAGAAAAACAAAAGAAAGAAAAACATATATATAAGCAAAGCAAGTTAACTTGTTGTTCCGTTGGCGCGAAGCCAGGACGGAAGTTATTTTAAAAGGTTTTCCTCTACTTCGCAATTCAACGAACTTGTCACGAAAAAGATTCGCGACTATATGGAAGAGGATGGGAATTTTCAAACATTTTTTAAAAAAGTACACATTTCACACTCAAACAAAATATTCAACTGGCAATATTAGTTAAGAGCATCCAAGATAAACAAGCGTTAAGAGCTATTTTTTGAGATCTAGTATGTTAGCAATAGCCACGTGTGATGATTTTTGGGGGAGATGTGGCAATTTTGGCAGTGATATTTTCTATTTCTTTTTTTTTTTTTTTATTGAATAAATAAAATTATTTAATTTATAAATTTATCATGATACAAATTAGAAAAAAAAAATAGGCATTATTGCTTTTAATAATGCAATAATGCCTATCATAGCAGGTTTCTAATATTATGAATAATTAGAAAATTCAATACTGCTTTTACTTAAACAGCGCCAATGTCTCTTTTCGGGATAGACTTATTATGTACTCATAGCTGAGAATGTCGCCGTTTGGCGACATATATTGGCGATTTATCACGGAGCTATAGTAATAAAAGAAGAACTGAACGCTAATTTAATGTAAAGCAATTTATTATAGAAAAATATTTTTTTATACTTAAATGCCATAAAGGAAATTGAACAGAATAATATTCATTTAGAATTTGATGATATTAACATCCAAGAGAAGTTATTTGTTTTAAATTAATTTAATGTTATTTTTAATTAATTTTAGTTTAATTTTTTTATTTTATTAACTAATTTTAGTTTAATTTTTTTATATTTATTAATTAATTTTAGTTTAATTTTTTATTTTAATTTTTTATTTTAATTTTTTTTCTTTAATTAGTTTAATTTGTATTTATTTTTTAATATGAATTTTTTTAGTTAACTTGTTTTAATTTTATAATAACTTTTCTTTAATTTTATAATTACTTTTAATTATTTTTCAATTTATTAATTGATTTTAATTTTAATTTTGTTTTAATTTAATTTAATTTTAATTTTATTTTATTTTAATTTAATTTTATTTTATTTTTAATTTAATTTTCATTATTTTATTTTATTTTAATTAAATTTAATTTTGATTTAATTAATTTAATTTAATTTAATTAAATATAGTTTTTAATCTATTTCATATTTGTATTCATTTATTTCATATTTGTATTAATTTTAAATTTTTTACTATAATTTATTTTAATTTTTCTTTTTTAATTTATTTTTACTTTTTTAATTTTAAATAATTTAATTTAACGTTAATTTAATTTTTGTAATAATTTGTATTTAATTTATTTGTTTAATTTAGTTTAATTTAAAATGTGCTTTTAAGATAGTTATTGTTATTTAGAAATACTGACTTTATAATTAATTATATTCACATTAATTCCTTTATTAAACTTGATATATATTTATAAACGGGCAGAACATTGACCTTTTCTTTTTTTAGCTGCTTCAGACTAAAATAGTCTAGAAAAACTTTAGGGAGGAAAAAAAAATTGAATTTTAAAATATCAAATGTCAAGCGTTAGCCGAATAGTCAGTAAAATGTCTACTTTTTATAGGCTGTCGTTAATTTATGAATTCTTACTTTTGTGTTTCTTAAATCTTTTTTTTGTATTTTTCTAAATTTATTATTCTTTTGTACTGTCAATATGTTTTAAATTTGTTACTTCTTGAATGTTTTAAAATTGCTGCTGGTTTCTTGGCTATTTACTTCTGTACGCTTCGTACTAAAGGACTCTACGTAATTTCAACAAAACTATATTTAATACATTTATTAAAATATACATTTATTATTTAAACGAATTATTATACTTAAATATCTCGTACCATACACAATGTTTGTGGCATAGATAAGGTTGAATACAAACCATACGAATCACCCATTTCACCTCCATGTTGCCATCATACATAGCCATCCTCCTTTGAAATTACTCGCTGGACATCATTATCAGCATGTATCTCAAAACAGCAAGATGCCCGACTCACAGCCTAATGGCAATATGCGCAGGGCAGGGTTCGGATTCGAATTGTAACGTTCATTGCAGTCGCTGCTTTCAGGAATCAAGAGTCTCGATAGCGATTGTAACAGCGTGTGTAAAGTGGCTCAGGCTGCCTGGAGACGTTTCTAATCATCAGTATGACACGCAAATGAGGGGTTATTATTCATAAAATTCCTCCAAAAAGTCAATGTCGTCCACACATGGCCCTTCAATAGGCTGTTCATTGCATGCATAAGTGGAACAGAAGGCCCACTGATTTTCAGTTTGGGTGCGTTTGTTTTTGCTATTGTGTATGTAAAGAAGTAAGAGTGTGTTTGCCTGTGTTATGTAAAGGATTAAGTGTGTGTTTGTTTGCCTGTGTGTATGTAAAGGGTAAGGATGTGTTTGTCTCTATATATGTAACGGGGCCTGTGTAATGAGTTGTGTGTATTTGTTTGTCTCTCTGTGTGTAACAAGATTTTCACTTGTTATTGCTGACAAAACGTCGATTGACTTTGAGATTCTATAAACTTCTTAAAATTCACCTTTATAAGCAAATTTGACTTCATGCCAAACTTATGGAGCAGTGATAATGGGTATAACTAACTTGGAAGAAACTTTCGATTCGATTCTGCTAGCAACGTTCGTTTACAGAATAACATCTGTCACAGCTTATATAAACGTCTTGCATTGGCAGTCTGGTGGGAATTTTCAAGTTTTCCCAGGAAGAATTCTTGTCATATCCAGCTTTCATCATCCATTTTGAAAACTGTTCGTTGTATATCCAATTATGAAACATGATCCCCAATGGCATTTTACGACAGAAAAAGTATAACTTCATGGACTGTTATCTATTCCAAAGTGATTTTTTATCTCTCTGCATTAAAAAGGAAATTTGTCTCATTGTATTTTTAAATCTAAAATTTTTAACAGTTGAAGTCCAGTTTTTTATTTGAATTTATTATTTTCATGATTCGTAGCTATAAATTACGAAAATATTTAAATTAATTAAAAATATTTTTTTATTTTTAAAGATCTTTTTTTATTAGTGGAGATAATTACAAATGGTAAATGACATCACAGCTCTTTATGCGTTCTTATTCACATAGTGATTCATTCTTTTTTTTTTGTGTTCAGAAAAACATTTCCATACTGATACTTCGTGACTGGTGGCATTTTCATACTTCGCTTTGGTTAAGCTATCGCTTGCGCCTACTGTTTTTATTTTTAATCTTTATTAAATGTTCCGATTCGCTATTGGTTTTAAATGTATGGTTTTTCATATTCGACTGCTGAATTCCATGTAGAAGTTTGCTAACAGTTCATTGTTTTCATGATGAAATTCAATGTAAAATGATTTCACAAATTTATTTCATTGATTTTAAAACGAAATAATATTTTTAAAATTTCAACATTTTATTATCATGTTTGCATAAAATGAAAGTATTTTTTTAATTTGTATAGCATGGAAACGCAATGTCATATCTTCTGTAAATTGTATAACTTTTATTAATATGTATTTATTTATTTTTTCTGATGGCATTCAATTTTGTTTTAAGACATTTGGGTCAAATGCAAAAGTTTCTAAGTGTGCTTTTTAGTATAATTTTATTTATTAAACTTATAATTGAATAGATTTTGTTAGTTGGTCTTCATGAACCAGTATGAATTTTTCATCTATGTTCACTTGGGATTGCATGTGAATTAGATCGAACTGTCATCAAGAATATATTTACATTTTTTTTTTTCATGTTTTGCTGCTGTTGCACATTGCTAGGTCACCTGCTACAATTTCAAAGGAGGGCTTTGCCTTGGAAATGGAGAAGGATTTTGCCTTCAGGAAGACATTTAAGGGTAGATATCTCGTATTAAAAAATACAGAAAATTCAAACCAGGCAGGAAAATGTTTCGACAGTGCCTTTACAATCACCATTGAATCTGGTGATTTAAATAGTGCTTACAGCGAACGCCGACAATGGATTCAAACCTAAGCCCTCCTTCACTCTAGCTACCCTTCATATCAATGGACCAGGAGTTGAGTTCAAATTGAATTTGACATGTCGAAATTATTTCATTTAACTTTCCCAGTTGCAAGGCATTAAAAAATCATTGGTTCATATAATAAATTCTAAAAATATATATATATATATTCGCTTTAAAGTTTATATTTTTATTACTAACATAAGCCGATTAAATAAGTGAAACCTAAGATATGCACTTCATGCAGTTAATTATAAAATTATAGAAATTGGCATCAAATATTTTATTGAAGATAGTAACAACGTCTTTATTTAGACCAGTTTAACGCAGACATTTCACGATTTTGTGAAAAAATATTAAATCATAACAAATATTTACACAGGTGAATATCAATTTAAACTATTTTTAGTTACACTACAGAAAAGCGCGTTTAATGAAAATAGAAATTTTATAATGATTTTTGTATTGTTTTACATATTTGATATGCATGCTAAGATGTTTTACATAATAATATATTGTTATACATAATATGTATAATATTTACATATTAATTTACTACATTATTATAATGCATTGCTATATATATATTTCTTATTGCTTTACATATTATACACATATTAATTTTTTATACCGTTTTACATATTATTTGTTTTTCAGTAGTTTTACATATTTAATATATTTTCATAGTTTTACTTATATAATGTTAATATGTTTTATATAATAATATATTGTTATGCATATTATCTATAATATTTACATATTAATTTAGTACAATATTATATTGTATTTTTTTTACATGCATTTCTTATTGCTTTACATGTACACAAACTGGTTTTTTATATTGTTTTACATATTATTTGTTTTAATAAAGTTTTTGCATATTTACATATATTGTTGTTTTACACATTATTAGTTTGTTTTATATATTTACATTTTACATATTAATCGTTTTATTATTATTTTTTTTTTTATTCTATTAATTGAAAATAATATACTTCAAAGTAACGCTTAGTAGCTGTAAAAAAGTGATTCGTTTCAAAAATTTTCTATTCCAAACAGATAATTTAGATCATTTTATTTCTTTATTTTCCTTTATTTCAATTAGCAGTTACAAACTTATTTCGATGGAATATAATTCTTAATTTCTGAGATTTAATACAACTCCAAATTAAGCAAATAACGGATGTTGTGTTGTTTTACCATACATCACTAGCAATTAATACTTGATAAATGAACAATGGCTATTTTTAAATGACCTTCGAATGTTTCTGTTTCCGTTTACAGTGACAATGCGTCGGGTTTCTCTGATTAACGACTCATTTTTTTTTAAAGAAAAATTATTTTTCTGGAATTTGTATGAAACACTTAATATTATACGGCCCCTTTTTACGTATTATTATATTTTGCATATTAATTATTATTTTTAATATTATTTTGCATATTTAATATATATGTTTTACATAATATACATTATGTTGTTTTACATATTAATATCAAAGAATTTCGAGCTTTTGCTTTTTACATAGACGTAAAATTATAAAAAATTTTTTTTAAAATTTCATTAAAAAAATTTTTTTTTTTTTAAAAAGTCATTCGCCTCTAGAACAACAGTTCTGGAGCAGATTCAGAGTTATCCAGGATAAAGCACAGAGAAACCCGTAAGACATAGATTTAACTTTTAACTATATATGAAGAGTCGATGGATCATCCGTAATATCTGGCGCTTTTGGCTAGTAAATTGTAACGCCAGCACTCTTCCCTTGGCGAGGGGTAGCCATAAGTGTTGAGCTATATGTACTGGATTACAGGATCAATTAAGAGATAATTTTTACACGGGTAGGAGCAATTTATGCTCGAATTTGAATTTTGATATAAATTATATGATAAATTTTAATTAATCATTTAATTTCAATTTTTTTACTAATAATCGTCAAATTCTATTTTGTTAATTAATTATAAATTTTTATTTAATTCTGTTAATTTATATTAAATTAATTAATATTTAATTTAATTTAATTAATTTAATTTATTTTTATTTAATTAATTAATATTTAATTTAATTTAATTAATTTTATTTATTTTATTTAATTAATTAATATTTAATTTAATTTAATTAATTTTATTTATTTTAATTTGATTAATTAATTTACTTTATTTAACTTTTTATATTTTTAATTAATTAATTAATATTATTTAATAATTTTAAATTGAATTAATTTTGTATAAATTAATTTTTATTTTTAATTAATTTTATTTTAATTAATAACAATTTTTATTGCAAAATTAATAATTATTATTTTTAATAATAATTGCCCTCGTAAATGAAAATAGGCATTATAAAATTGTTAAGGGCAGAAAACGGTGGCTTAGTCGTCATTCAAGGTCAATCCATTAACCTTGAAGGGGTCTGCATCCAAAAAATTCTTTTGATTGTAAATGGGTTTATGATCTGTTGGGTAACGGTTAAAAAAATAAATGAATTTTATTATCAGCAGATATGACTCTTAAAGACATTTTTGCAGAAATTTTTTTGTCAATAAATAGAAAAGGTGGTATCTGTACCATGTCTATGTCAAGCCCCAAATTAAATAAGAGTCTCATAGAAGAACTTGGCTGAGAAATAATGCTTCCCTTACTCTATTCTCCCGACCTTGCTCCAATAAATTACCATCTTTTAGAAACTTATAGGATTTACACTGACTTTAAGAGTAGAAGTTGAAATGAAACTAGATATTTTTATCAAGGGAAAATCCTAATGAATTTTATTTTTAAAAAAAAGCATCAAAAGCTGATGAGAAAACGTTATTGGAAAGAACCGTGACTCGTTTGATGATAAAATAAATATATTTTTGACTAACTTTCTAGTTTTATTGTAAATGAAAAAAACTCACAGAACTTCCGCTGCAACAGATATTATCCGAGATACGATACTCTCTTAAACGGAGTTTAAGTATTATCATCGTTCAATCATAAACATTTAAATCTAAAACCTCAGAAGTTAAAGAATGAAGCGATCGTAGGAAAAAATGGCTAGTTTTTTTTAATTATTTTCATTATAAATTAAAATTAAAACAAAAAAAAAAAAACGTAATTAAAAATTGTTTTTAATATCTTACAAAACACCTTATGCCTGGAAATGTTTAATATACTTACATCAGAAAATTACTGTTTGCATCAGAAAGTTTCAAGTTCAGATTTGTACTTGAACTAACGGCGATTGCAGTTTTGTGGCTGTTCCTAACCAATCATACATCAGAACCTAGGATCTTGTTGACTTATGATAATATCCAACACTCATTTTTTGTAAGATTGAATTAAATAAAAATGCTTTGTTTTATCATAATAGAATCAACGATTTATTTTCTCCATTTAAAAATTGCTTTTACAATGTCCTTTTTTTTTTTTATGAATTGTGTAATATATTTTTATTCGTTTAAATGCCAGGTGTTCTTATCCCACTTGGTAGACAGCAAAGTCTACGCCAATTCAAGTACCCGTGTGGTCTCATGGAAGGAGGGAAAGAAAGGGGCAGCTTCTGTTGTGATGGAGCACCCGTAGATAAAGTCTGGCTTGGCTCCGTGTTGATGACTTTTACGGGGCAGTGTTAAACTCCTATGCCTAACGCTCTACAGTCATATTAGATACTACTACTACACCACACCACACCACATCACTGTGCCCTAAGGCTGAACTGCCCACTTTACAGTTTGGGAATTATGTGGGTGAGTAGTCTCATTGGAACCTGTGAAGCTCTACGGTCATATGACCGGGACGTACGGCAAAAAGGGGATTCGAACCACTACAAATATCCGTGGCACCACCGGGGTTCGCACCCGAAGCCTGTGGCACCGGGAACATAAGAGCGCTAACCACTCGGCCATCTGGCCCCAATCATATTAGATAGGGACCTGCGGCAAAAGAGGACTCCGTCCCCCTACATCCATGGCACAGCCGGGACTCGAACACAAAACCTGTGGCATCGAGCCTTAGTCATTCGGCTATCAGCCCATAAAAACCACGTTATGCCACTTATCAAGAATGCCATTTTCTACAAGTGAGAAAATCAAAGATATTGTTTCTAGAAAATCAGATCTCCAGACCGTGAAATTGCTTCAAAATGTTGGAAATACTTAAGTCACACATGAATGATTATGGAAAATTTATGAACTTCATTTCTCGTTTATAGAAGCAATTACCTTCTTTTAAAAAAAAAAAAATCCTCAAAAAGTCTGATTTAAAATTCGTTTTTGGATCAACAAATGGGTCGATATCAATTCTTCAATTCTAGGATTTCACACAATATTATCAGGAGCTGATAGGATGGAAAGCAGTGACATAAATAGGATTTGCAATATAGGGCAAAATCAAAACTCCTCACGGAGACTAATCATATAGGCCAAAAGTGACATACACGGATGTCAGTGGTTATGCAATTGGAGCGAAATCGCAACGATGTTTAACATCAATATTACATTAGACTGTTAAAAAGCTAACTTAGAAACCACTTTACTCGTCTAGAAAAATAAGTGGCTGTTACGCATCAGTGTGCATAAGAGCATTCATGATCTACAATTCGTTAAAAACACGTAGTATAATTGAATAGTTATTTTTCCACAACTAAATAAATGTTTCGGGGCTGATACCGAGTGACTAGTGTTGGGTGCCATAGTTTTCAGGCTTGAGTCCTGGCGGTGCCATGGATGTTTGCAATGGTTCGGAATCCACGTTAAATCATAGATCCCTGTCTAGTATGACTGTAACATAGACTGTGCTGTGTAGGGCTGACAACCCGTAAAAGAAAACGTCGTCTATCTCGAAATCTATTAGAATTATTTATTCTAAAAACTTTTTGCCTTTATATTTTTGAATACTATATGATTTTTAACAAAGATAAAGCGTTGGACGTAGGGCTGACAACCCTATTCCGTAGAAAGAAAACGTCTCTATCTCGAAATCTGTTTGTAAGCAGCTGGCCTTGACCCACCAAGGTGCTGTTGCGCCAAAGAAAAAAAAATAAATTTTGATTGAAAAAGGGATGGTAATTTTACATCTAAAGATACACAAGTATGTATATTTTTTTTTTAAAGATGGCTTTTGTTTACCCGGAATAACACTGAATTTATTATATTTTTATTATTGTTAGGCAAATAGGCTGGAGTGGCCTAATGAATAGTTCGTTAAGTTTCTGATTATGATATACGGACTCGAAAACTGATTGGCAATGTCTATTCGTAAAGCTCCCGCACTTATGTCGGTGATGAGAGTGCTAAATCCGTAGGTCAGAAAGTCCTTCCTTTTAGTTTGAGGAACATTTGAAAATCCATTTGGCCCATTTGAAAACTTTCTTTTTTTGGGAAAGGGTTCAGGTACTGTATCTTCATGTTCGTTCAAAATTATGGTGGCAAAACATGGGCGATGTGTAGGCGCCCCCTTGAGTAACGCTGAATCTGTTACAGCTGTGACTTTTAGTGGTCGAAGTGCGTAACATGCGGAAATAGCAACAACTTTCGATTACTGATTTCAATTTTGTTACAACCCTAGTAACCACAATAGCGGCTTCAGATTCTAATAGAAAAAAAGTATTTATTTCGCTAAAGTAATTTTAAGCTTGGGTTTTTCGTTTTATTAAGAAACAAAGCAAGGCCGTGTCGATGCAATCAAATCAGCAGAAATGAAAATTTATCTTCGAAGTCTCTATTTCGATAAGAAAAATAAAAAAAAAAAAAAATCTGCATTTTACTTTTAAAAGAATCGAAAGAGTATTACACACACCGAATTTAAAATGAGTTATGCCCATTAATTTCTAATTTTGAAAAATGCTTGTAGTGTTACAAATCTGAAAATGGTTAATAAATAAAATAACTTCTAATTTAGGTTAATTATTATTTTTCGTTGATTTTAGCAGGGATTTTTTTTTCCAAAGTAGTGCAAAAGAATTGATTAACAAGTTAATTTTCAGAATTAATTACTTTTTATAATGATAAAGAATTAATTATATTTAATAATATAATTAATTTTAATGTTAATGAATTAATTGAAATTTAATTTAGTGATTATAATAATTTAGAAGTATTAAAATATTTTAAACAGTTTGCCTACAAATGATTTTTAAAATTCTCCTAAATTATAATTTACAAAACAAAATTAATAAATAAAATAAAAAATAAAACCTTTAAAATGATAAAAATAGAAAATATATAAAGTTTTACAATTAAGTAAAACAATTTTCATTTATTCTCTCTTTAATTTTAAATATTATTTGTCCTTTCTAAATTATTACTAAATACAAAAATTCGATTTTATAGATTAAAATGGCTTCATTTTAAAAACATACCAGTGATATGTTTCTTTATTGGTTTCCAGAATATATTTCAAAAAATATATTCATCATTCACAAAGATCGTATTGTATCTTAAATTAAATAATAATTCTACTATTATGTTAAAATTTGAATAAAAATATCTAATTAATAAATTCTTAATTGTCTATATTAAAATTATTTTTAAATAAAAAAATTAATCGATTTTGATAATTTTAAAAAAATCACAATATTTCTTTATGAATGTATAAAAAAATCCAAAAAACGTACGTAAAAATCATGAAAAAAAAACATTAGACTTTACTTTGAAATTTATACTGGTCTATTAGCTAAAAAAAATTTATCAAAAAGATAATAATTAATTTTATTTTAAATGCATATTACATATCAGAGATTATTAAATTATATATTGATATAACTGAGTGTATAAGGAATATAAATTATTTCTTTTCTTTGAAATGTTATAAGACATTAAAAAAAAAAAAAAAAAAAAAAAAATTAATGAACTTTATAAAAATGTAAACCTTTGACAATTAAATAAGAAATAAAAATATATAAATTAATTCACACGAAATTTTTGAGTAAAATTAATGCTCCCAAAATAAATTTGGAAATGACTTTGATTTTGTTTATTAAAAGATAAATATATTAATATAAATAACTTTATATTTTAAATAAATTAACAATATCAAATATACTAATTTAAATAATATTTTTTTACATGATAAATCATACCAACCTGATATTACCAAAGCTTGCAGATACTCAATAATTAAGAAAAGATGGAAAATGTAGGTTTGCTTGCTCCCTAAACGAAATCTCCCCAACATCTTCCAACATCCCACCTTCCTTTCTTCAACCAATCACAAGCATGCGCGAGTTGGATGCGCGGTCGGCAGGATCATCTTTGGTTTGCAAGAGCTTTTTTACCGATGTGTGGAGTGGGGTTTCCTCGCTGCGCTTTTTCGCCGTAGATTAGTAAATCGATTTCTCGAAAAACAAAAAATTTGCGTCCTTTTTTATAAAAAAACTGTGTGTTTAGTATCCTAATAGTCAATCATGGATCCGGAAGCATTTTTAGAAATTGCCAATCAAATATCCCGGCTACAAATGTATCCCTTTTTCGAACTAGCTCATTGCCTCATCATGTGTATGTATGTTAAAGAAGATTTGGCCGGAGGTTAGTATGAAATGTTGAAGAAGAAATATATATGTATACACATGTCAAAAGAATTCTTTCTTTATAAATCTACAGGAATTAAAAATATATTTTTGCATTTAGTAATGTGTGACTTTAAAAATATTGTATGTAAAAATGTATAATGGTTTTTTTTTTTTTTTTTTTTTTTTTTAACAATATAATGGAATCTATTTCTTTATCTTTATCATATAACAATATTTCTAAACAATTTTTTAAAAATATCTGTTACAATTTGCTTATATACAAAGGGATTTTTAAATGTAAAGAATTTTTTTAACATTTTACTTAAAATATTTTTAATGTTTATAATTTATTTTTATAAATATTTAATTTTTTATAATTTATTTTTATTAATATTTTATTTTTTAATATCTGTTATAATTTGCTTGCATACAAATGTATTTTTAAAAATATAAAGAATTTTTTTTAACATTTTACTTAAAATATTTTAATATTTATAAATATTTTATTTTTATTAATATTTTATTTTTTAATATTGGTTATAATTTGCTTGTAAATGGATGCTAACAAATGGGTTTTTAAAATATAAAGAATTTTTTAACATTTTTACTTATAATATTTTAATATCTATATATGTCGCCAATGTACTTAAATACTCTATTAAAATATATCTTATTTGCACACAAAAATATTTATGTAAAATTTTCAAATGTAGGTTTCTAAAAAATGAAAACTTTAAAATATGATCTTTTAACTGAAACTTTTTTAATTCAATGTAATTTCCAAGAATGCCTTTGTAAAATAGTGACTTATAATTTAAGGAATTTTTGGAATTGAAAGAATTAAAACTTGACTGATAAATATTGATAAAAATGTTTTATTTTATTTTTTACTTACCAAATTGTTTGCTCATCCCTTCCAAATTATTAATTATAGACAAAAACAATTATGAATTATAAAAAAAAAAAAAAAAAAATTACGACACATCTCATACATCATTGGTTAAAATCTAGAACTAAAAACACGTTTTCATGGGAATTATTTCTGAAAATAATTCCATGAAATCCATCAATGACACAAAAATATATTATTATTATTTTCAGTATTGAAAAAAGCCAATTATATAGAAAAGTTCAAATAAATGCATTATAAAATTATATTATTTTCTAATTAGATTCTTGTGCAATCTGTAGTCAGAATGAGAAATTATTTATTCAACTGAATTAACTCTGAAGGACTTTTTTTTTAATTGTGTGATTAAAAAAAGCATTTATTCAAATGCAATTATTTTTCTTAATGGAATTTAAATATTACCAAATACCAAAGCAAATATGTAGAGGGAATAATTAGGTTTTAATTAACTATGTGATAAATCATATCAATTTTTTTTTTGAATAAACAAAAATACTTACATACCAGATTATTTTCTGAAGTTTAAACATAATTAAATTTTTTACTGGATGCTTTACTTTATGATATCTTTTTTTATTGTACTCTTATATTATCAGCAAAATTCAGTAAATGCAGAGACGATATTCCTCTTTTTTAAAAAGAAAAAAACTGAATTAACTTTTTAGATATATATTTCTTGCTTGTTAGTAAATAAATTCTTTAAAATGAACTACACGTCTTAATTAAATAAAATAAATTGTATGCTTAATGTTTTTTCTGTTTTTAATTGCAGGTGCACATTTATTTTCCCGCAAACATCCCTTAGCATGCTGGGTATCATGTATGTTATCTATATATGGGGGAGCAATGTTTGCCAGCTTTCTGTTAGGAGAACCAATTCTTTCGTCATTTAAAAACCAAAATTCATTATTACTAGCAACGGGAGCATGGTAAGTGCATTTGATTTATCCTTTTAACTGAAAAGTTTTAGTTTATTGTGGCTGTATTTAAAATTTATAGAAATAATTACTCCATAATTATTACTTAATAATATAACAGTTATCTCCATAATTCATTGTAATTATGTAAGTTTTTGTAATTTGCTGTGCTATCATGCAACAAATTTTTTTATCTACTGATAAAAATGTAATATGCATTTGTTCTTAAATATGCATTTATACATTTATTACTATAAATTTAATTAAATTATTTTACTTTCTTATTCAAAAAGGTTTCTTTGAAATAGTTTTTATGTTGTAAACCAAATTTATAAGAACTGTGTCCACCATTGGTTTTCTGATGAATTGGAGTCATCAGAAAATCAGTAGACGGCACTAAAAACTTTAGCCTTATAAGCCTGTATATTCTTGTTGTAAACACATTAATCATATAATTTTATGAAACACATATTCATCTATTGTATTTGTCTAAGTAATGTATTAAACTTCTTTTGAATCAACATATGCCTGAAAAAAATATTTTTAGGTCAGGAATATTAACAAATTGAAAAATATGAACTGTTTAACTGATAAAAATTTAGAATTAATTTGAAAAGTAAATTATTTTATCAATACAGTGCTATTTATCATATGAAAGTTTTTATTTCTTTATTATTATTTTTTTTATGTAGAAATATATGATAATATAAATACAATCATTAAATCTGATAGATAACATTTATACTATTTTGGCAGTTTTTCCATAAGTAATAGATTCATCAGGAAGTTAGTCATTTAAGTCTGTGAGTTTTCTACTGTAAACGTATTAATTCCATAATTTTATAGAGCAAATATCTGTTTATTTTTGGTGTTATTGATGTGAACAATATAATTACTGTAACAAATTATCATTATGAATTATAATAAAGATTTTATATTTTTTATTACAAAGATTTTCCTAAAATAATTCTGTCATAATATTGTTATAATATAAAACCTTACCTGCTCAGTATATATAATTTATTCCATATATTAAAACACTTTTTTCAGTGTAGTATCTCTAAGGTCACTATAATAATGCAGAATTCGATAATCCTCTTGTGGGTCTGGGTTAGAATAGCCCTACTGTAATCCATGCATGCTGTAAAAGACGACTAAAATGGGTTCCCAGTCCCCAGGGGTATAACCGGGTGGGGTAAAATCAGAGTTCTCGATTTGGTTGTCCCAAGGGTTCATGACACAAGGTCAAGGACAAAAAGAAGCTGCATGTTTTTACCCTTTATCATGACTCATCAATTGCTTGAAAACACATGGGTTCATGTACTTGGTCTAGATGTTGCTGTCGACCAAGTGGGATAAGAAACAACAGCAGCACAATTAGATAATATTATGTAAAATTCTTTAAAATAAAAATCAGGCAATTTATTTTAAATATTAAATTCAAAAAATCTAAAAAATTTTAAGATTTCTTTTCAAATATTATATAGCCTAATGATATAATCAAAGAAATGCATTTTTATATTCATATTGTTATAAAAATAGTTTTTCTGTCATAGGTTTCTTGTAAATTTTTATTTAAAAATTAATTTAATGGTAAAGGAAAAAAATTGCTTTGCACAATTATTTGTAAATTACTAATAAATTGTATCATGATTTTAAAATCAAATTGCCATAAGCCAGTTTTTTTTTATTTAATGAAAGTTAATACAATATTATTAGATTGATTGATCAAAATGCAATTTATATTATTTTTATATTCTTCTAGTATATATTTCCTTATTAATGTATTAATTTAATGTTATTAATTATGCTCTACTACTCTAATTATACTTAATATGTCATTCTAATGTCTGTATTTCATTAATTCATACAGTTATTTATCAATCTTACAGGTATGTAATATTCTACATGCCTTTCGATTTTGGATATAAAGTATTTAAATTCTTGCCTATTAAACTGGTTCTTGCTCTTATGAAAGAAGTTATTCGTTGCAAGAAAGTGCATGATGGTGTTGTCCATGCTGCCAAGATCTACCCGAATGGCTATGTTATTATGATCATCATTGGAACTCTTAAAGGTTAATTTCTATTAATTAATTACATGTCTTAAATAAAGGTGGAAATGTTGGAAAATTAATGCTTTCATTTGTAAAAATGGGAAACAGAGATGGGAGGAGGGGGGAGGAGTATTTAAAAATAAAATTAAATAACAATTGCCTTTTTTTATGAGGCTCATGTTGTTATACGAAAATACACATATTGATACAGCAAAAAGTGACTTTCTAAAAGTTATATGACTTTTTAATAACCAAGTCTTATTAAAAAAAATTTTAATGTTAATGAAAACATTTGTAAAAAGACATGTGCATAATAATCTAAGTAAAACATATTGTGGAGAATAGTGCATTTAATTTAATCAAATCTTCACAATTTTAGCATGTTGTAAATGTTTTCTTAATTTTAAAAATTTTCTTTACTGCAAAATATAATTATTTTTATCATTCATTTTATTCACTATTATCTTTGTAATGCATTATTTATATATAACTATTTTATAAGCTGTTAAACCAGTTTTTAATCATTTTCCCAGTAAAACAATATTTACATTAATACTCATACACCACACATGTTATTTGTTTATACGAAAACATCAGCTAAAACATGTTCTATTAATTCATATTCTTAAATTTTTTTTTTCTGATTATAATAAAAGATATACTAAAAACTTCTTTTTTTTAAAAGAAAAGTATTATTATCATTATTCATTGTTTTTAATATTCTTTCCTGCAATTTTTAACAACTTGCAAATTGACATTCTCTTCTTTGCATTATCTAAGCAGTTTGTTATATTTTTGTATTTTTCTTTTTGTAGGTAATGGTACAGCCTTTTTGAAAGTTTTGGAAAGATTGTTACGTGGTGTGTGGACACCAAATGCCATTGAACTGATTCAAATGAGCTTGTGAGTAATTTTTATTATATTCTAGGCCATATTTATATTTTTATTACAAGTAGCACTTTCGTTATCTTTAAAATTTGAATCATTTTATATAATACATTTTTTAAATGATTAAGGTCATAAATAATAAACTTTAAAAAAAAATTATAATTTTAATTTTTCTAGTTTTGACAATTTTTTTTTTTTCTTAAAAGGAATTTATTTTTAAATCTTAATCAATAATGGGCAATTTACATGTATCATATAAATTAAATTGTTTTCAATTTTTATCTCATGTATCAAAAAAATAGTAGTATTTTTTACATGGTTTTTCATAATTTTTATTTCAATATTCACATTAGTGAAAAAGATTCAAAGATTCAAAAACATTCAATTTACAGTTTCCCTTTTGTGCATGTAATAGATAATATTAACAAATGTTATTACATGGTTCTAATTATTACTTATTATTTATATGTTGAAGTATCATCTTATAAAAAAAATATTTCCAAATATTTATCATAAAATTTAATAATATTGTTATTTGTGATGTTGAATTGATTTAGCGAAATTAAAAAAAGATCATGCATATTTTTCTCTGTTTCTAATTCATCAGAAGAGTTAAAATTTCAATAACACAATTTCTAATTAAAATTTTAAATTCAGTTTTACTTTGCATCAATTTGAAACAAATAATTTTTTGTCTATCTTCATATAAAATAATTAATTACATTTATACTAATATTAAAACCAAGAATAATACTTAAAAAAAAAAGTTTATTTGTGTATTTACCAAAAGTCAGATTACACTATGTTCTTGTAGTATTAGATATATGTAATAATGAAATACAATAATAAAAGAATTATTTGAAATGTAATAAAGTGAAAAAAATCAGCAAAAACATTATTGCATCAATATTAATTAAAATGTAATTTTAAAACAATTAAAATAATATTTTCAGCACACAATTTATAGCAATAGAATTTAAATGTTATTAAAAATTGAAGCATATTTTTTACTTATACAAGTTTTATGATAATAATATAATTAAAAAAGATGAACTAATGCTACTATAATTTCCTGCCTATAATCTTGGGATTTTATTTTCGAAGATAAAATTTCTTCTTCTAGTTATAAATCAATGCATGTCATATGCAAAACATTTTTCTATTTTGGAAGTGTTAAAAAAACTAATTTTTAAAAAATATTTAAAAAGGCTTTTATCAGAAGATAAGCGCTGATAATAACAAATTTTTATTATTGAAAATAATCGATTTTATTATCGAAGACAATCGATTTTGATCTGAAAATAAGGTTTCAAAAATTGTTTACTGTTTTATAGGAGATGTGTAAAAGATGTAGGAGTTGTACTTTTGAAAAAGAGGCCCATATGGACACACATTGTACTCAAATACACACACGTTTATTTCATAATCTTTTTTAATTTTTAAAATTCGGCATTTCTTAAAAATATATTATGTTTTTCAGTTTGATTCTTTTTTTCCCTCAAATAAAAGTTTTTGTTTTATTTTTACTTGTTTGTATTTTATGGAATATGCATGTTACATTCTTTTTTTTATTTTGACCATGCATATATCTTCTTTACTGCCATCTTTAATGTATTATTTGGCATTCAAAAACTCAACTATGCAAATTGAAGTACAGTAAAATGTCAAAGAAAATGTAATTAATAGATCATCCATAGATTAATGCCATTGCAAATTATAGACAGGAAATTATTATAAAAAAAGTAAATATATATAATTTATAAGTAAAAAAAAAAATCTTCAAAAAAATAAGAATTTTTTATATTAGTACTTTTTTTTATTTCTTTGATAAATCTATTGCCATTATATTTAAAATTGTATTGTATAAATTCTAAAAAGCAATGTTATCAATTAAAAATTCATATCTTACTTAATAATTTCAGCCCAACCAAGGCTTGCATTGCTGCTTCAATCATTTTTGTTCTCGACAAGAAGACTGACATCATTTCTGCTCCCCATGCTCTCGTTTACTTTGGAATTGTGATCTTCTTTGTCTACTTCAAGCTCTCCTCAATGCTCCTTGGCATCCATGATCCCTTCGTTCCCTTTGAGAATCTTTTCTGTGCCATTTTTATGGGTGGCATCTGGGACACTCTCCAGCGACTTTTAACTCCAGCCAGTAAGGGTGACCAATCATCTGTCAAGACGGATACTGCAAAGAATGGAAAAACAGAATCTGCAAAGAAAAAGGAATAAAAAAAATGTCAACTTTTGCAATGGATTGATTTGCAAAAAGTAAGAAACTAGCTTTCTTTGTAGTATTTATTTATTATTAATGTTATAGTTATTAGCATATCTTATATGTTGTTGCTTTAAAAACATTTATTTGTGACAATCCAAAAAATTATTACGGTTTTTATTGTGAAGATATAATTGATAAAATTTCTTAACATTGTTGAATGGGAACTTCTTAATCTTAAATTTTATTATCAAATACTTATTCACTAAAAATGATTAATTGTATTTGGTAGGAATATTTGATAGATAGTTCACCATAAGTCATAATAGCTGTGAAAGTATTATCGAATGAAATAGTTATGAATAGTTAAATCAAATGAATTTTATTAATTATGATTTTATTTGTAAACTTTTAATTTTATCATGTTTACAATTAAAGATGAATTATATTTATATGTTGTTATTATTTCCTTGATTGCCATGAATTCTATAAGTTCAAGTTGTGAATTCAAAAATAATTCTCTATTGTTGGTTTGATTTCTGTGAAAGTTTATTCTATTCTATCCAATATAGTTAACTAATTATAAAAGTGCTTCATGCAATGTTTTTTTAATATGTTAGGCAGTTAAAAAAATCGCTTGAAGATGTGTGAAACTAGAGGTAAGCTTCATCACAATGAATGTAATTTAACAGATTTTATTTGTTTAATCAAATTTGAAAATTAGAATAATCTAAAAACAAACAAAAGTTATCTCAGAAAGAGTTCTTAAAGCTTTATTTGCTGTTTGGAGGGGGGGGGAATTGTGTATGGACATATTTCTATATAGTTTTTAAATTTTTTTTTTTCAATATTTATATATATATTGAATAAAAACTTTGTTATTAAATATTATAAAGAATTAATAGCATTTCAAATATTACATAATCATATGGTTTACTTTTAACAACTGTACACTTATTGAATTTTTGGGAGTTTCTCTGATTTAGAAAATACTAGGTCCAGAAACATATTTTATTACTTGAACCATTGATTAGCAAAAGCCTTCTTATTTTAAAAGCTCTCTTGGACCGATTTTCAAATAGTCCATTGTATGAAAATGAACTAGAAAACTGGAACAAAGTATGGTCACCTGAAGAGTTGCATATTTTTAACATGATTACTACATAAATGTTACACAGCAGTCTTAGTATGTCTGGTCCAGTACTATTTAAAATACTTTTACAAATTTCAAGACAGAGAGAAGATTCTTAACTCAGAACAGAAATAAATTTCACAAATGAAAGTATTAAAAAACTAAATGTTGAAATAAAAAAGCCTTTCTATTTTTTTTTAGACTTATCTTGAAGGTGGAGAGAAGTATTTAATACTCCAAGCAAATAAAGGATAAATATAATTCTAAATATTTGTAGCAAAATGTCCATTAAAAATTAATGTACAGTTAAAAGGACATAATTCAATGCAACTTTAGATAAAAGAAATTATATATAATAATAAATGAATTCATAAATTTGCATTCTTTTCTAAATTATTGCAATTTCCTAATTTAAGAAATTGTCTTCATTTTGTGGCAATATGAGAATTCTATTTCTCCAAGATATTATTGATTTTTTTTTCATTGCATTAATCATAATTTGTTTTTATATTTTACATTCATTCACTTTTTTTATTTTATTTACTGTCATTTGAATATTTTTTTAATACAAGATCTGCTTTAATTAAAATCTTTTGGGTGAGAATAATAAAAATTGCAGTTTTATAACAGTTATGTATTTAAAAATTGTATAATTTATTTTATTTAACATCTATGTTATCTTTTCTAAACAGGAAATCCAAGCACAACTGTACCACAGTTAAAGAATTCAATCCCAAATTATCTTATGAAGCATTAACGGTTTTGTTTGGAAGGTAAAGAAGGTGCATTTTATTTATATTGACCTGTATGAAAAAAGAGAAATGGTTTTTTTTATTACAAAAACAAAAGATTAACTCATCCAGAGTTATAGTAGAAGTTTAGACATCCAATATATGGACTTTGTAATTCTTTTTTTTTCCTATATTTTTTGTTGTGTCAAAATCTGAATTGAATTCATTTTTCTTTTTATGGGAATGTGATTTTGACTCTATATTTCTTAGTTCAGAGTGATAATGTTAGTTACCAAAATAATTTATTTATACAATCAATTTTTTTTTCATTAAAATTGATGAGCACACTTTTTTATATTTAATCATTAATGATACCAAAGTTTTTGAATTTTTCCTATGTCATGTTCAAAATCTAGTCAAGAATATATCCAATTCAAAAGTACAAGCAAAGATCTATATATAGATTTTAAAATCTATTTAAATAATCTTAAAGTAGAATTAATATATTTAAAATGTATATATCACTTTACAATTATTTTTAATTGCAATAAAATAATCTATCACTTTAGAATTTTTATGAAATTGACTTTAAATTCATTTAATGATTCGTTAAATTAATGTGTTTAATTTTAAAAAATGTATTGCTTACTACCAAAATTCTATTATATTAATGTCATAAATAGATAAAATATTGCTTACAAAATTGTTTTTGTTAAAAGTATATCAATATTTACAGTTCCTTATATTTATACACTGTGGAAATCATAAGCTGTTTTATTTCAATTTATAGTACTCTTTAATTGTAAAAAGTAATTGGAATGTTTTTTGTAAACATATATATATGCAATTCTTTATTATGTTTATTGTTCTTTTAAATTTAAATCAACATCTAATGACAATAAATTATAAATTATTTCTAATTGTTTTGTACGCTTAATATTATGCTGCAAATATCCAAATAATTTTATATCTTTTATGTAAAGCTTGTAAAATTTTTCTCTATAAAATTCTTTATGGTTAATTATCTTCAAATTTTTTTCTGTGAAGTGGCCTTGTTCTTAGGAGTGCCATCCCGCCAAAATATTTTTTTGAACTTTGTTTATTGTGTGTGTTAAAGTTGAAAATTACACTTTTATTTAAATGTATGTTTTGTGTAACTTTCATGTTGAGACAAAAATAAAAATATTTTATAGAATTTGCTCAGAAATAAATAAAATCAACAATTATTTTTAATCTTAAATAACTTGTGTTGTCTTTATTTTGTTGTAATTGATTAGAACAAATTAGTTAAATACTTATTACTTATAAAATTCCTTTTTACAGAATCTAAAAATTTTTTTTTTCCTAAAATCCTACTAATTTATTCACTGCTAGAATTGTTCTATACTATTTCCAAATATAAATAAAATGGGGTTCTTTAACTTTATTTGTTGTAATTTGATTTGAAAAGAAAATTCATGATATTGATTAATTTAATTAACTTATACTACATTATTATGAATAATTTTGCATAGGTAAATTATTTAAAATGAAAGGAAATAATGAAATGAATCAATTAAATTTACTAATTGTAATTAACTGCATAATTATTCATATGCCTGATTTTATTTTAGAATATTCTGACTTAAGAGTTATCATCATATTGTATTGTAAAAATTGTTTCTAATGCACTTGGTAGTATATAATCATAATGAAGAAAAAATGCCATTTAATTTAGTTTTATTTTGAAAGTATTTCATATTTTTTGTATTAAACTGTTATAGGCATCAAAATAATTTGTTCTTTAAACATTAATATTTTGAAATCAGAAAATGTATTTGAAAATCCCGCCTAAAAAATTTGGGAATAATCCATAGTCGAGGTCCATGGATGTCTTGAGTGTTTTTTTTTAATTATTTACTTTTTATATGGGAATAATGTGTCAATTATATGAGCAGGAGAGAGGTCGATAATATATTTTCTTTTTTAGCTGAAGTTTTCTGTATCTAAACGGAATTATTCAGATGCTTCTAAAAATTTTTAAATAAGTTTATTATAAAAATATGGTTTTTACAATGAGAAATCTGTAAATATTTTGTACAAGAATTTAATTATTCTTAAATATGTGAACTAACTTTTCAAAATGTGATTTATTTTATAATTTGATCAATTGATTTTTCAAAATATCCTGCCCATTTTGGACACTAACATTCTTGGTGTGTTTCAAATTTTATGCTTTTATTATAGTTGGCATGTTAAAGCAATGCTAATTCTTTACATTAAATCTACTAGTTTTACTTGTTCAGTTAATGTAGTAAAATGAAAATGCTGTTTAGTAAAGGTTTGTACCAGACATACTTATGTTTGAAATAATACCATATTTTTAATGGTAGTATATGAATATATTTATCTCAGATTTTTATCTGAATTCAAAATTTGTTGAAAAATATATTATTGTACATTAAACATCACACTATCATTGTTTCAAGTAAGTTTGAGCAATGTCAGTTAAGTTTAAAAGCCCATTATTAAAATTTAAAATACATAAAACTTACTGTATGAAAATTTTATTTATGAAATTTAATGAATATATTATTCTTAAAATTGATAAGTTTAGAAAAAGTAAATAATAAAATGCGTAATTTGTATGTAAATGTATTAAAATAAAAATGACAATTGTAGATTGGATATATTTATTCATTTTTTATATTCTTTAGAAAATTCTAATTAAATAAAATATAACATTCTTCTTGAGTACTACAAACCTATTAGAAGTCAAGCCTATCTCTCCAAGTCCTCCATCTAACCGTGGTAGCTCCCGGTCTTTTTAACTTAAAAGTGTGCACAAATGACTGCAGAGCGACAAACCAAACCAAACCTCCATCTAACCCTATCTGGCACAACAGCCCACCATTGGTTAATTTCAATTAACTTTTAGATGTTTTTCGATATCGTCAATCCACCTATTAGATACTCTTTTCCTTCTTCGCCTTATTCCCCCCCAATTCTCAAAATTTATCTTTGGACAAGATACCTTTGTAATTCACCCAATATCAGTTTTCACCATATTTTCAGATATATATTTTACGATTATAAAGAAAACCTCCACATCTTATTTTGTTGTATTTGACCTAAGTTCTTTGTTAGGATTTTTCTTTCAGCTACTGATAATGTAATATTTCCTTGCTTTGTTAATTGTCCAACATTCTTTTCCCTGTAAAGGAAAATAGACTTATCAGTTTTAAAGTAGGCGTAATTTGATTTTTATGCTGATTAATTTTTATTTAAGGTGGTTGTTAAATCCATAGAAAATCTTAATGGATATTGAAAATCCTTTATGATTTATTTTTAATGTCATTGCAGCTTGCGATAATTATGCCCAAATATTTAAATTGTTTTATAGTTTCAAATGTATAGCTGTTTATCCTCAAATGGCATATATCAATAGTTTATTAGGGGATATCATAAATTTGCTTTTATTTTCATTAATAATTAGCTCCATCTTCCTTTTCTGCTCTACCTCAAACAAGATAATGCCCTGACAAACAGCCGTTTTAGTTTGCCCAATGATAATGGCAAAAAAGCCAGCAATTGGATGGTTATCTGCAAGATGGTTCCACGTGTATTTATTCCAGACCCTCTTATAGCTCTTTCTAGAGCTATGTTAAACAACAGTCTAAATCAGGGTCGGCAACCCGCGGCTCTTGATGAAACTGCGGCTCTTTAGTTCCATACGCAAATATTATTTATTTTATCAAAAAAATTTTTAAATCGTTCTTTGAATCGATTAACGAGGAATCTGAAGAACTGTTTCGTGATTTCAAAACAAACCAGAAATCTTGAAAAATCAAAAAGATTTGCCACTATTCGCTAAAAACAGTACAAGATAGAATAGTCGCTGGGAAATATCTTCAAATGTAACATATTTGCAGGTGGAAGATATTCAATTTTCTTCTGCCTTATCACTGGCTATAGATGAGTCTTGCGACATAAAAAAGACACGGCATAAGTTGCCCATTTTGTCAGGTATGTCTCTGCCAAGGTCCAAAAGAAGAACTTAGGATTGCTACCGTTCTCGGGACAAACTAGAGGGGAAGTGATATAGCGAATGCCGTGCAAAAATGTCTTGAAGACACAAGATCGATTTAAATAAATCGTTTCAATAGCAACTGATGGAGCCAGAAGTATGACAGGAAAAATAAAGGGGCAACAACGATTCTTCAGAGCAAAATAA
>BPLR01001331.1:0-33344 GCA_021605095.1 Caerostris extrusa | reverse complement strand
AAACAAGTATAATTCTACCTTAATATACATTCAGATGTATATTTCGCTTAAAATTTCAATATTTATCTTCCGTAAATTTACAATTTCTTTTCGGCAATAGGATAATAAATTTCACAACTGATAAGCAATAATTTTAATATCAGTATTCCAATTATTTAATTGTAACGGTTATAAGCTTTTACAAAGCCTACTAAATAAGAAACTTTAAGCAGTTTTTATGAAATAATTAAAATTCTAAGAATATTACATACTTCAAGCACATTAAAAAAGAAAAGAAAGTTGAAAATAGAAATTTTAACAATAATACTATAATACAAAGCATTACATTGGTTTAATATTTAAAAATAATTTCTTATGTATGAACTGAAAATAATTTCTTATAATGAAAAAATGATTTATGTATGAAAAAATTTTCACTTTAATATAATTATTACGTGTTTATTAATGTAACTATATAATCATCAATTATTATTATCAATATAATTATTAAGTGATTACAGATTTCATTTTATTTCTTTTCCAATAGAGATTTGTAAATTATTAGTTAAGCATTAGTATCATTATCTCCACTAAAAATTTTTACACAATATTAAGATAACAATACGTTGGATAGAAATCTATCTGTTCATTTGTTTTGTTCAGATATTTCTGGATTTCATTGGAAAAAAAAAACGCAAAAAATATTGACTTACATTTTTCTTATTTATTCAATTTCTTGAAAAAATAAAAAAAAAAGATCAAGATTTAATTTTTTTTTCTTTAATTTGTGCATCTATTATATTAATTATCGATTTACTTATTCTTTATTTTTATCTCTTCACGTTGTTACCCTCACGTTCCCCCGTTGTATTTGATTTATGTATTATTATTTGTAAACAAAATTGGCACGACTAAATTTAAGAAAAATAAAAAAGTGCAAATCTGAATACAATAAAATGTAATTTTTATTTTAATTTACAATAATTTTTGGTTGTGAAAACTTGTATTTGATGTTGAAACAGCATATTTATAAACTGGAAGAAATCGTGAAAAAGAACATTGCAAATATTTACATGACATTTACATTGTTGAATATTACAGATACAATAAAAATGTGAAAATAATCTATTTTGAAAGTCTCATATTAAATACTCTAAAATAATAATTTTAATAAATTTTTTTTAACATTCCTGTTTTTAAATTGTACTTAACTAATCTGTATTCTGAACTGCAAGTTAAATCGTATCAAGCTTTTATTCATGATATATATATGCAAGGAATTAATATTTTTGAAGAGTAATAATTCCGTTATAAAACTGCAATATATTTAATATTACCCGGAATTTTTTGCTTTGTTTTTCTCTTAAATTCTGTCGGGGCATTTTGTGTTTATTCCATTTTTAAGCAAAACTTTTTAATGGGTTCAACTTGTTTGAATCAATTATTTTAGTTTGGATTGATTTTGTACGTTATTTTTATTGATGTTTGGTCAAATTCGGCATGTTGACCTGTATTTTCTTACATACAAGGAAATATATAATCTATATATATATATAGGTGCATGGCGTATGCGTGCATGGAATATTTTATATTTTTCGAAAAATTCACTTTTAAGTTAAAAATTTGTTTTATATTTTATATTTTTTTTAAATTTAAATTTTAGATTCTTCAATATCATTATTGATAGAAATGTAATGTAATTTTTCGTATAACAATTTTTATTATACTTTAGTCAATTTAACAAATTAACCTGTGGAACATAACGAATCTTCATAAAGTGGCAAATAAAATTGGAAAACTAACAAAGAACTACTCATAATACTCAAAAACAAATTAAAATATAATAATAATTTATGAAATACGCTCTTTATATTCTCCTAAATATCGATGGCTTTATTGGTAGCAAATTTAGTAAACGATTTAAAAAAACTTTAAATTTAAAAAAACAACGTAAATTTATTAAAGGGATCTCCTCAATATTCAATTACACTGCAGTCTGCTGTTCATTGCCCTTGATAGTAGAATGAGCCTGTTTTCTTATACAATTAATTTTTTTACTGAATTAAAAGGAACTTGTTGATTGTTTACGTAATTTATATTAATTTCTTTTCTGTGTGTGTCCTGAATTTATATGCAAGAGAATTGACCGACGCTAGTCTCCCTTGAATTGAAAATATAGTTATTTAATTAAAAGAAGTCTACAATTATTAGAGAATAGAATTCCCATCTTTAGATTTATTTCTTTTATAAACTATATTATTATAAATTCACGTTAATAGATAGTTTTGATTTGATACTTTGTAGTATACATGAATTTGTATTGCAATATGAAGAAGAAAGCCTTTTAATGAAAATATCTTAAAAACATCAATTGAAAATAATCATTTATTCTAAAATTTTGACATATTGATATGCATTATTGTATCCGGGTTTCTTCCTCGCAATCTTCCGTTATCCGAGAATTCCGTTGGCAAGACTTGCAGCAGCATCAAAAATACCTGTAAAATGGGAATTTATAGAATTAAATAAAATTACAATATTTATATAAAACACTAATTTCGAAATATTGGAACTTATTGCAAATTAATTTTTATTGGAAAAAAACTCCATGTTCTTTTTTAATTTAAAGTGATAACTTGTCTTTTTAACTTGTATGACATTTTGAAATTATATCTTCAGATTTTATCATTTTTTTAATTAAAAATGCATAAAATTATGTTGAAGTTTCTTGAATGATTTGTGTTTATTTAACTAAATTTAATTTAAATTCTGTATGAGGAAAAAAACATTCCTGTGAATCTATTGAAATATTTCCCAGGTGAATTTTAATATTATTATTTTTTTATAAGTATCATGGAAACTGTATCTATTTTTCTTGAAATTACTTATCACTGAAGTTATATTTCGTAGGTTTCTTAAATATACTGTAAGATATTGAAACCAAGATTAATTTAGAATAAAAAATATTTTCATATAATTTCATCTTTTAACTTTTTAAAAAAACACGAAACTTCATTTATATATTAAATACACAATTACGGAAAACTAAAAGAATTGGTTTTATTTTTAAAGCATCTAAAACAAAACTTTTATATAAGCAAACCCACGTTGAACCTATTAAAAAAACATGCAATTTCGAATTATATTTTGTTCTGTTTCCTACCAGTATGGTTTGCAAAGCAGTTAACTGTCACTGAAACAGTTCAGAAGTAATAAACGTTGAACCAATATTTAAAAAAACTTAAAATAGAATAGTTGAATAGATAAATATTAGATCATTAATAATATATATATATATATATATATATATATATCCTAAATATTATCTGAATATTTCCTATGTATAATGTATGAACTGGTCAAAATACTTCAGAGATTCAAAATTTAAAAAAAAAAAAAAATAAGTGTATATTGTTACTTTAGTTGTAACTATATCAATTATTTTAAAAATTTATGCGGATTAATTTTTAAACGAATACATTCTTTACTCATTTGAAACTTTTGTATCTTTTGGTTATCTTCCATGATTTATAACATATTTATCGAATTCATGCTGAAGTTATTTTGTATTCAAGATCTATCTTTGTCTTGTTATGAAATTTTTAATAAGAGTTTCATCACTATAAATTAAATAATTTAATTATTTTCAATTTTCAGTTTTTGAAATATGTATCACTCTTTCATATTCAGTAATTCAGGCACGTTTTTCATTGAAAGAAATATTGTTTTTATTATAAATTTAAGTAGAATTTTCCTTCAATTTTCGTAATACACACATAATTATTATTATATTTCATTCCACAATTGTATATTGAATTTGAAAATAATTACAATATATTTTAAATTTTAATGTTAAGTTAAGTAAATTTTAAGTTTAAGTTTAATTAATTTAAATTTTAATGTTAAGTCTTAATTTTAATGTTTAAGTTTAATGATACTGATTTAAGAACATACTAAAGAATACAATTGAAAAATATAAGTTATATTTTTTTAAATAAGAAATTGTAGAAATATATTACTTACTTCCTCCACCGTTGTGGCCTGTTTCATTGGAAAATGAAAAGATCATAAAATTAATAATGGGAATTTAAATTCCGAAAATTAATTTAAAATTCCTATTTTTATAATAAGGAGCCTATATTTTTAAATTTCAAATTATAATAAAGCGAGGAATTATATATTACAAATATGACATTCAATATTTACGTTTTTTTAAATAATATATATCTTGTTAATTTTTTTTTTTTGGTTTCAATGCCTTTCTGTATAATAGTAGTTTGACAATAAAGTTTTTGTCTCCTATGAAATATTTTTAGAACATTTTTGTCGGACGTCATTGATTTCCGGTATCAACTCAACTTTTGGAAAATATAAAAATCATATTGCAATATTAAATTTAGATTAATCTTCCAGACTATAATTTTCATTCAGAATTTAAATTAAAATTTTACAGATTTCTCGACACTGTTTTACAATATTATATTTTGGGTTATTTATGTAAGAAGATGCTTTCCCTCTGCTTTTTTTTTTTTTTCTATTTGAAAGATAAGAACAAAACGAAAATTATACAGAATTGTTTTGAATATCATGATATAAATTACTAATTTACAGCTTTTATTCTAATGAGGTTAATCAATAAATAAAAAAATTACTTAAACATTAAATGCACATCATACAGATATTATTATGAATTACACAACATTTTCCTTAAATTAATATTACACTGGGTTTTTTTTTTTTTTAATTTAATATTGTGATGTTTGTTTTATATCATTACTAAAATATTAAATGCTTAATTTAAATCCATTTTAGAATATAAATGAAAAGATCTAGAATATAATTGAAAAGAAATTGAACAACATAACTTAATTTTTTTTTTTTTTTCCATCTTTACATTATTTTATAGTTTAAGCATTACAAGCTTAATTCAGTGTTTTCCATTCTAATCAGGTTAAACAATAGTTAAAAGAAACTTACATGAAGTTAAAATGTTTAACGTGTAAATATCATTTTAATTTACAGAATATGTTAATTAAATTAATATTTCTGGGAGTTTTTGTAATATAATATTGTTATGTTTATTTTATATCATTAATAAAAATATTAGATCTTTAAATAAATCAATTTTTGTGTTTAATTGTAAAAAAAAAAAAAAAAAATAGCGTAATTTAAAACAAAAATTCATCTTCACGTTATCTAACTTATTTTACAGCTTAATTTAGAGCCTTTATCGAAAATTAATTATCAAATACCAAAAATTAAATTTGTGCATAAATTTTTAAAAATATTCCAATGATTAAAAGTTGAATTAATTCCATCTAATATATCATTGTAATCATAAATACTTATTAAAATTTAATTTTTATTATGGATTATGTAAAAAGACAAGGAAATGCACCATTAAAAATATTTCAACTTACCGTGATCGTGATCTGTATGAAAAAAAAGAGTTTGAAAAATTGAAGATGATTTAAGAACATTATGCATTGAATTTTACATAACCAAATCACTTTCTTTTTAAACATGTTTTATGACATCATCATTATGTATTTTTTTAGAGTTTAGAATTTTTAAATTTGAAAAATAATTTTTTAAAAATAAAATAAGTTCATAATTACATTAATTTGAATGTATATAACTTACGCAGCTTCTGTATGTTATGTAATGAAAGAAAAGTTCATAGTTACACTAAAAGGAATAAAAAAGATTTATATTCCTTTTAGTGTAACTATGCTTAAACTTAACTTCTAAATTAAATTAGTTTAATTTTTAATTAATTACTTATTAGTTATCATTTTTATGAACTTTTATTGTTCAATAAAATTTATTATTTTTTTGCTTTTTCTAAATATTTTTTTGTTATTTTTCAGAATTACGTTTGCAAGATATTAATTCAGAATTACTTTTACATGGGTAATACTTGATAAATTTTTTATGTTAATACTTTTTTTAAAATGTATAAGAATATAAATAAAGATGATGCTGATTAATAAGGTCTGGATAATTTAATGTAAATAGTATTGAACATGTATAATAATTTTTAATGGCGTTTATAAATTTACTAATCTAATTAAAGTAGTAAATATTTAAAAAGTATAAATGAAACAATATATATATTATGCCGAATGAATTATTATCGAATAAATCTAAAATATTTTAAGGTTATGAATCATTATAATTTACTTACCTCCTCCCTTTTTAACGTAATCTGAAAAATTTTGCCAAATTTTTATTATATATATTTCATCATGCATCATTTAGCATAAAACATTAAACATTATTACATGAATGAAATTATACAAATGAACTCTTATGCGAAATATATTATATAAAGATACATTAAACAGGTGTACAATTTATATCCCATTCATCCCACTTAAGAAAGAAAAATATTGTTTTCTTTTGTTGTAAAATATTTCTCAGAAATAAGCAAATACAAAACTCATTTGTACTTATGGGGTGATACAATCCTTTTTAATTGCGAAAATAAATAGTTGATATTTAAAATGCCATTTATAGCTAATATTGCTGTTGAGGAGACTTAAATTACTTGTTAATTATATAATTTCTTATGATTTCCTAACTCTTTTAAATGTTATTAGGCAACAGTAGCTGAAAATAATATCACAAAAATCACAAAACCTGAAATTAATTTTTTTAAATTTAATTCCTCAATGAAATTCAGCTTCTTTAAAAGTTTAGTTTAGTGGAATACATTCAATGAAACACCATTTTTCTTGAAATAAAATTGCTAACATTAAAATCAACATATATATCTTTGTAAAAGAATTCATGAATTCACATAAAATGTTAGAAAAAAAGTAATAAAGATGCTGGGGGATAAACTTTAATTACGCATGAATATTTAGATCTCAGTATTTAAATTGATATTGAATTTTGATAATATGAACAACATTATTCATTATGGATAATTCTATTAAGTAATTTTAATAAATAGTGTGGTTTTAAGAATATCAAAATATTTAAGTAAATAACATGTAGTTAAATAATTATTAACAATTTTTTTTATTTGGAAAGTAAAAATATTGATAGAATTGACTATCACATTTAGAATTTTATATCTCCATTTTCTTTTGGTGTGAAAAACCTCAATATATCTATCAAGAATATATATAAGGCATCATGACAATTGGCCAGCAAAATTCTAATTTTACATTTATTACATTTGCTATTAGATATAATTTATAATTTAAACTTAACAATTAAATAATATATAACGAATATTTGTAGTCAGTAAAATATTTAATGAGTTACAGAAGAAATACACTTACGATGGGTACCTGCCATAGCTAAAAAATAGAATTATATAAATTAGAAATTCGTAGTTTGATTCAGTTATTAATACTTTTTATAAACTATTTATAAATCAGTGTTGTTTTGTTGAAAATATTGTTTTACCACAGGATATTTTCATATCTAACCATCAATGCATGCGACATTTGGGTTTAATATGGTACGCGATTTATAAGGTAGCCTGATTGTCGCTATGAAAACCCTTAAACATATTTTCTATATAGTAGTTTGTACACGAGCTTAGTACAAATCTAATCAGCATCATTTTCACATAAAAATTAAGTTTTTATTTATCATTATTAATACTCTGATCATAAAGAAGTTAATTTACGTGTAATACTCGAATTTTGAACATTTATAAGAATAATATTAATTATGAAATAGCGTAAGATATATTTTCAGTACTCCAAACATATAAACAACATAAACATTTCTGAAAAAATATGCCTCAGTTAATTACATCTTTGAGTAATAATCAGAAAAAAAAAGTACTACATTATTGGCTTCGGAAGTAATTACACAGATTTATAGTATACATAAAATTACTGATTAATAGTGTTGAATTAGTGTCATATACGTAATTAATGTTGCTTGAAATGTGACAAAGACAAATAAAGGAACATAGACAAAATAAATGGATTATACAAAATAAATGGAAAATGATATGAAACACATAGCCATTGAAATAATAGCTACAAGTAAAACCAAAAAGAATACAGATCTCATCGTGAAGCTTAGGATACAGCAAATTTAATCCAAGGTATCAAAATCTCTTTTCAAATGCCTTATATAGTTCTCGATTTCCTCATTTAATTCCAATTCTTATCTATGTAAATACAAAACAAGTGCAATTGACATTTTCGAACAAATAGACTGGATTATATTTTCGGATGTATTTCCTGCAATGTGGATCAATATTTTCGTGAGTTAAAAAAATCAAAAATGCAATAAAAAACTGGATAAGCCAATACAGTTCCCTTCCATGCAAAGAAAATATAATAATAGTAACAATAATAATCTCTTTTCTAAATGAAAACGAAACATTACATTTCAAATGTAATGTTGGTTTTAAGAGAATGATGTCTTGTAAACATGTTTTTCTACTGTCCGACACTTCTTGAATTTTCGTTAATTTTTTTATTTTATTGATTTAATTCAACTTTATACGTTTTGGTAGTGGGATAACTATTATCAGAGAGAGATACCTTTTATATTATATTTTCAATAGAAAATGTCATTACTAGATTATCTACCAAAAATTAATTAGTATATTTTATATATATATATCATAAATTGTGAAGAAATTTCTGTTACACAAATTAGAAATGTTATATTCTACAGTGAAATTCATAATGGGTATATATATATATATCAACTATTTTATAATAATTAATTAATTGACTGTTCATAATAAAAAACGTGTTTGAATGCAATCAATTCATAGTGTTTCATATTGAGAAATAGTTTAAATAAAAATGTTTTAACCAGTTAAGTAAACGTTAGTAAATTTAACTTTAGTTTAAACTTATTAAACTTAACATTAGTTTAATAATTTGGAATAAAGTTTTAGAACGTAAAAAAGGTATACATTTTTTCTTTTTTTTTTTTTTTTTTTTCAAATATATTTATTTACATATCCAACAATTTATACAACAATAAGATAATTTAATTTTAATAAGATAATTTTGACTATAAGAAAAAAGTGGGGATAAAAGAGATAAAAAGAATTCAATATTTTAGATAGAAAGAACTCATCTTATTATCCCACATTCCAGTTTTTGTTTAGAATAGTACAGTTTTAATTATTTATAATAATTTTTACAGACGAAGGATGCAATTTACTGAATTATGTTAAGATATTGATATTGATATGTTAAATATTGAGATTGAGTAAAGTACCTTGTCCTGTGTAAATAATCCTTTTTCTTAAATTGTTTATACTATATTTAATCAAATACATGAATAATTTTAAAAAGTAATTTGCTGACAGTTTTTTTTTTCTATTATAGGAATGTTTGTCACTAGTGATACTTTACTTTTTGACTATCATTCACCTAATGTGCAATGGAAACTCATTGTTTATAAACACGTATAAAGTTTTTAGAAATAAAGTAATTTAATAACGGATGTTTCTAAATTTTTTAATTTAATTTAATATATTTGAAGTTACAATAACAAAACAACTGAAATGAAAATAAAACGCTGATGTAACACAATAAAAAGAACTGTATGAAAGCACAGCATTGATGCATAACTAAAAATTGAGATACATTTAAAGCCTTAAACTTAAGTTATTCACAAGTATTACACACGTCACAGATAATAAACATACGATATTTAACGCACTTTCGCATGGTATTTGTTATTGACAGGAGCGGGAAAAATCTACCAATTAATTATATTCAGAATGCTTGAACTAATTCGGAAATTAAATTACAGATGTATAATAAATTAATTTGAAAGTCAAGAGGCTTATAGTAAAACGCTTAATAATTTCATTCTAAAAATGTCACTCAAATCTTATATTAATAATTTTATAATCTTTGACTTCGAAATATGAAGTTCCACTCAAGTGCAATTTCCCTTTGCATAATTTTGAAGGAAATGTATACATAAATTCCTACAAATCTATACATATATACATAAATTCATACAAACATATACATATATACATAAATTCATACAAATATATACATATGTACATAAATTCGTTCATAAATTCATACATACATGAAATATGTAACAAAATATATGCATTCAATAACAGAATCTAAAAATCCCGTTGAACATTTTAAATTCCCCGTTGATTTTAATTGGTTCTAATTTGCATTTGTTTTATTTAAAAGGCTCCTATCATTTCATATCCAAAATTAAAAGTTTTTTTTAATGAAATTTCTCCAGTTTTTCAAAATTTAGTAAAAAAATACAGATTTTTTTTTTTGTTAGAAACAAGTATAATTCTACCTTAATAGACATTCAGATGTATATTTCGGTTAAAATTTCAATATTTATCTTCCGTAAATTTAAAATTTCTATTCGGTAATAGGATATAAAATTTCACAATTCATAAGCAATAATTTTAATATCAGTATTCCAATTATTTCATTGAAACGGTTGTAAGCTTTTACAAAGCGTACTGAAAAAGAAACTTTAAGCATTTTTTTGTGAAATAATTAAAATTCTAAGAATATTACATACTTCAAGCACATAATTTTTTTTTTCTTTAAAAAAAAAAAAAGTTGAAAATAGAAATTTTAATAATAATACTATAATACAAAGCATTACATTGTTTAATATTTAAAAATAATTTCTTATTTGTGAACTGAAAATAATTTCTTATAATGAAAAATAATTTCTGTTGTATGAAAATTTTTTTTCACTTTGATATAATTATTACGTGTTTATTAATAACACTATATAATTATCAATTATTATTATCAATATAATTATTAAGTGATTACAGATTTCATTTTATTTCTTTTCCAATATAGATTTGTAAATTACTAGTTAAGCATTAGTATCATTATCTCCCACAAAAATTTTTACACATTATTAATATAACAATACGTTGGATAGAAATCTATCTGTTCATTTGTTTTGTTCAGATATTTCTGGATTTCATTAGAAAAGTTAAAAAAAAAAAAAACGCAAAAAATATTGGCTTACATTTTTCTTATTTATTAAATTTCTTGAAATTAGAAAAAAATCGTTAAAATTAAAAAAAAAGATCAAGATTTAATTTTTTTCTTTAATTTGTGCATCTATTATATTAATTATCGATTTACTTATTCTTTATTTTTATCTCTTCATGTTGTTACCCTTATATTTATTTAATTTATGTATTATTATTGTTAAACAAAATTGGCACGACTGAATTTAAGAAAAATAAAAAGTGCAAATCTGAATATAATAAAATGAATTTTTATTTTAATTTACAAGAAATTTAGGTTGTGAAAACTTGTATTTGATGTATAAACAGCATATTTATAAACTAGAAGAAATCATGAAAAAGAATATTTTTATGAATAAGTAAAAAGGCTATGCAAATATGTACATGGTATTTACATTGTTGAATATTACAGATACAATAAAAATACGAAAATAATCTATTATGAAAGTCTCACATTAAATACTCTAAAATAATAATTTTAATAAATTTTTTTTAACATTCCTGTTTTTAAATTGTACTTAACTAATCCATTATGAACTGCAAGTTAAATCATAGCAAGCTTTTATTCATGATATATATATGCAAGGAATTAATATTTTTGAAGAGTATTAATGCGGTTATGAAACTGCAATATATTTAATATTACTCGGAATTTTTTGCTTTGTTTTTCTGTTAAATTCTATCGGGGCAATTTGTGTTTATTCCATTTTTAGCAAAAACTTTTAAATGCGTTCAACTTGTTTGAGTCAATTATTTTAGTTTGGATTGATTTTGTACTTTATTTTTATTGATGTTTGGTCAAATTCGGCATGTTGACCTGTATTTTCTTACATACATGCATATATATAATCTATATATATATAGGTGCATGGAATATTTTATATTTTTCGAAAAATTCACTTTTAAGTTAAAAATTTGTTTTATATTTTATATATTTTTTTAATTTAAATTTTAGATTCTTCAATATCATTATTGATAGAAATGTAATGTAATTTTTCGAATAACAATTTTTACTATACTTTAGTAAATTTAACAAATTAACCTGTGGAACATAACGAATCTTCATAAAGTGGCAAATAAAATTGGAAAACTAACAAAGAACTGCGTATAAAACTCAAAAACGAATTAAAATATAATAATAATTTATGAAATACGCTCTTTCTATCATCCTAAATATCGCTGGCTTTATTGGTAGCAAATTTAGTAAACGATTTAAAAAAACTTTAAATTTAAAAAAACAACGTAAATTTATTAAAGGGATCTCCTCAAAATTCAATTACACTGCAGTCTGCTGTTCATTGCCCTTGATAGTAGAATGAGCCTGTTTTCTTATACAATTCATTTTTTTACTGAATTAAAAGGAACTTGTTGATTGTTTAAGTAATTTATGTTAATTTCTTTTCTGCGTGTGTCCTGAATTTATATGCAAGAGAATTGACCGACGCTAGTCTCCCTTGAATTGAAAATATAGTTATTTAATTAAAAGAAGTCTACAATTATTAGAGAATAGAATTCTCATCTTTAGATTTATTTCTTTTATAAACTATATTATTATAAATTCACAATAGATAGTTTTGATTTGATACTTTGTAGTATACATGAATTTGTATTGTAATATGAAGAGGAAAGCCTTTTAATGAAAATATCTTAAAAACATCAATTGAAAATAATATTTTATTCTAAAATTTTGACATATTGATATGCATTATTGTATCCGGGTTTCTTCCTCGCAATCTTCCGTTATTAATCTTCCGTTATCCGAGAATTCCGTTGGCAAGACTTGCAGCAGCATCAAAAATACCTGTAAAATGGGAATTTATAGAATTAAATAAAATTACAATATTTATATAAAACACTAATTTCAGAAATATTGGAACTTATTGCAAATTAATTTTTATTGGAAAAAACTCCATGTTCTTTTTTCATTTAAAGTGATAACTTGTCTTTTTAACTTGTATGACAATTTGAAATTATATCTTCAGATTTTATCATTTTTTTTAATTAAAAATGCATAAAATTATGTTGAAGTTTCTTGAATGATTTGTGTTTATTTTAAATTTAATTTAAATTCTGTATGAGGAAAAGAAACATTCATGTGAAACTATTGAAATTTTTCCCAGGTGAATTTTAATATTATAATTTTTTTATAAGTATCATGGAAACTGTATCTATTTTTCTTGAAATTACTTATCACTGAAGTTATATTTCGTAGGTTTCTTAAATATACTGTAAGATATTGAAACCAAGATTAATTTAGAATAAAAAATATTTTCATATAATTTCATCTTTTAACTTTTTAAAAAAACACGAAACTTCATTTATATATTAAATACACAATTACGGAAAACTAAAGGAATTGGTTTTATTTTTAAAGCATCTAAAACAAAACTTTTATATAAGCAAACCCACGTTGAGCCTATTAAAAAAAACATGCAATTTCGAATTATATTTTGTTCTGTTTCCTACCAGTAGGGTTTGCAAATCAGTTAACTGTCACTGAAACAGTTAAGAAGTAATAAACGTTGAACCACGATGTTTAAAAAAACTTAAAATAGAATAGTTGAATACATAAATATTAGATCATTAATAATATATATATATATATATATATATCATAAATATTATCTGAATATTTCCTATGTATAATGTATGAACTGGTCAAAATACTTCAGATATTCAAAATTTAAAAACAAATTAGTGTATATTGTTACTTTAGTTGTAACTATATCAATTATTTTAAAATTTATGCGGATTAATTTTTAAACGAATACATTCTTTACTCATTTGAAACTTTTGTATCTTTTGGTTATCTTCCATGATTTATAACATATTTATCGAATTTATGCTGAAGTTATTTTGTATTCAAGATCTCTCTTTGTCTTGTTATGAAATTTTTAATAAGAGTTTCATCACTATAAATTAAATAATTTAATTATTTTCAATTTTCAGTTTTTGAAATATGTATCACTCTTTCATATTCAGTAATTCAGGCACGTTTTTCATTGAAAGAAGCATTGTTTTTATTATAAATTTATGTAGAATTTTCCTTCAATTTTCGTAATACACACATAATTATTATTATATTTTATTCCACAATTGTATATTGAATTCGAAAATAATTAAAATATATTTTAAATTTTAATGTTAAGTTAAGTAAATTTTAAGTTTAAGTTTAATTAAGTTAAATTTTAATGTTAAGTCTTAATTTTACTGTTTAAGTTAAATGATACTGATTTAAGAACATACTAAAGAATACAATTGAAAAATATAAGTTATATTTTTTTAAATAAGAAATTGTAGAAATATATTACTTACTTCCTCCTCCACCGTTGTGGCCTGTTTCATTGGAAAATGAAAAGATCATAAAATTAATAATGGGAATTTAAATGCCGAAAATTAATGTAAAATTCCTATTTTTATAATAAGGAGCCTATATTTTTAAATTTCAAATTATAATAAAGCGAGGAATTATATATTACAATTATGACATTCAATATTTACGTTTTTTAAATAATATATATCTTGTTAAATTTTTTTTTTTGGTTTCAATGCCTTTCTGTATAATAGTAGTTTGACAATAATGTTTTTGTCTCCTATGAAATATTTTTAGAACATTTTTGTCTGACGTATTGGTTTCCGGTATCAACTCAGCTTTTGGAAAATATAAAAATCATATTGCAATATTAATTTTAGATTAATCTTCCAGACTATAATTTTCTTTCAGAATTTAAATTAAAATTTTACAGATTATCTCGACATTGTTTTACAATATTATATTTTGGGATTTGGGTACGAAGATGCTTTCCCTCTCCTTTTTTTTTTTTTTTTTTTCAATTTGAAAGATAAAAAACAAAACGAAAATGATACGGAATTCTTTTGAATATCGTAATATAAATTACTAATTAACAGCTTTTCATTCTTATGAGGTTAATCAATAATTAAAAAATTACTTAAGCATTAAATGCACATCATACAGATATTATTATGAATTACACAAAATTTTCCTTAAATTAATATTACACTGGGTTTTTTTTTAATTTAATATTGTGATGTTTGTTTTATATCATTACTAAAATATTAAATGCTTAATTTAAATCCATTTTAGAATATAATCAAAAGAAATTGAACAACATAACTTAATTTTTTTTCCATCTTTACATTGTTTTACAGTTTAAGCATTACAGCTTAATTCAGTGTTTTCCATTCTAATCAGGTTAAACAATAGTAAAAGAAACTTGCTTAAAGTTAAAATGTTTATCGTGTAAATATCATTTTTATTTACAGAATATGTTAATTAAATTAATATTTCGGGGAGTTTTTGTAATATAATATTGTTATGTTTATTTTATATCATTAATAAAAATATTAGATCTTTAAATAAATCAATTTTTGTGTTTAATTGTAAAAAAAAAAAAAAAAAACAAATAGCATAATTTAAAACAAAAATTCATCTTCTCGTTATCTAACTTATTTTACAGCTTAATTTAGAGCCTTTATCGAAAATTAATTATCAAATACCAAAAATTAAATTTGTGCATAAATTTTTAAAAATATTCCAATGATTAAAAGTTGAATTAATTCCATCAAATATATCATTGTAATCATAAATACTTATTAAACTTTAATTCTTATTATGGATTATGTAAAAACGATAAGGAAATGCACCATTAAAAAATATTTCAACTTACCGTGATCGTGATCTGTATCAAAAAAAAAGAGTTTGAAAAATTGAAGATGATTTAAGAACATTATGCATTGAATTTTACATAACCAAACCACTTTCTTTTTAAACACGTTTTATGACATCATTATGTATTTTTACATTTTAGAATTTTTAAATTTGAAAAAATAATTTATTAAAATGAAAAAATAAGTTCATAATTACATTAATTTGAATGTATATAACTTATTCAGCTTCTGTATGTTATATAATGAGAGAAAAGTTCATAAAAATAATAACTAATTAGTAATTAATTAATAATTACACTAATTTAAGTTTGAAGTGAAGTTCAAGCATAGTTACACTAAAAGGAATATAAATTTTTTTATTTATTCAATAAAATTTATTATTTTTTTGCTTTTTCTAAATATTTTTTTGTTATTTTTCATAATTACGTTTGCAAGATATTTATTCAGAATTACTTTTATATGGGTAATACTTGATAAATGTTTTATGTTAATACTTTTTTTAAAATGTATAAGAATATAAATAAAGATGATGCTGATTAATAAGGTCTGGATAATTTAATGTAAATAGTATTGAATATGTATAATAATTTTTAATGGCATTTAGAAATTTACTAATCTAATTAAAGTAGTAAATATTTAAAAAGTATTAATAAAACAATATATATATGTATTACGCCGAATGAATTGTTATCAAATAAATCTAAAATATTTTAAGGTTATGAATCATTATAATTTACTTACCTCCTCCCTTTTTAACGTAATCTGAAAAACATTTTGTCACATTTTTATTATATATGTTTCATCATGCATCATTTAGCATAAAACATTAAACATTATTACATGAATGAAATTATACAAACGAACTCTTATACAAAATATATTATATAAAGATACATTAAACAGGTGTACAATTTATATCCCATTCTTCCCACTTAATAAAGAAAAAATATTATTTTCTTTTTTTTTGTAAAATATTTCTCAGAAATAAGCAAATACAAAACTCATTTGTACTTATTGGGTGATACAATCCTTTTTAATTGCGAAAATAAATAGTTGATATTTAAAATGTCATTTATAGTTAAAATTGCTGTTGAGGAGACTTAAATTACTGGTTAATTATATAATTTCTTATGGTTTCCTAACTCTTTTTAAATGTTATTAGGCATCAGTAGAGTTTTTACTCTTTGAATCACAAAAGCTAAAATTAATTTTTTGACTTTAATTCCTCAATGAAATTCAGCTTCTTTAAAAGTATTGATTTCAATTTGGTAGAATACACCAATGAATTTTCATTTTCCTTTAAACAGAATTGCTAACATTAAAATCAACATATATATCTTTGTAAATTAATTCATTAAATTCACATAAAAGTTTTAAAGCATGCAATAAAGATGTCGGGTGAAAAACTTTAATTACATATGAATATTTAGATCGCAATATTTAAATTGATATTGAATTTTGATAATCTCAACAACATTATTCATTATGAATAATTGTTAAAGTAATTTTAATAAATAGTGTGGCTTTTAAGAATATCAAAATATTTAAGTAAATAATAGTTAGTTAAATTAGTATGAACAATTTTTATTTGGAAAGTAAAAATATTAATAGAATTCAATGACTATCACATGACTTAGAATTTTATTTCTCCATTTTCTTTTGGCGGGAAAAACATCGAAAACATATCAGTATATCTATCAAGAATATACATATATATATAGGCATAATGACGATTGGCCAGTAAAATTCTAATTTTACATTTTTACATTCGCTATTAAATATAATTTATAATTTAAACTTAACAATTAAATAATATATAATGAATATTTGTAGTCAGTAAAATATTTAATGAGTTACAGAAAAAATACACTTACGATGGGTACCTGCCATAGCTAAAAAAATGGAATAGTATAAATTAGAAATTCGTAGTTTGATTCAGTTATCAGTACTTTTTATAAACTATTGATAAATCATTGTTGTTTTGTGGAAAATATTGTTTTACATAGTTTCTTTTATCTAACCATCCCTGCATGCGACATTTGGTTTTAATATGGTAAGATTTATTAGGTAGCCTGATTGTCGCTATGAAAACACTAAACATTTTTCTATATACTAGTTTGTACACGAGCTAGTACAAATCTAATCAGCATCATTTTGACATTTCAGTTTTTCTTTATCATTATTAATTCTCTGCTCATGAATTAATTTATGTAATTATGAACATTTAAAAATAAGAAATAAAGATATTTTTCAGTACTCCAAACATATAAATAACATAAACATTTCTGAAAAATATGCCTCAGTTAATTACATCTTTGAGTAATAATCAGAAAAAAAGTACTACATTATTGGCTTCAGAAGTAATTACACAGATTTATAGTATGCTTAAAATTACTGATTAATAGTGTTGAATTAGTGTCATATACGCAATTAATGTTGCTTGAAATGTGACAAAGACAAAATAAAGGAACATAGACAAAATAAATGTATTATACAAAGTAAATGGAAAATGATATGAAAAACATACCCATTGAAATAATAGCTACAAGTAAAACCAAAAAGAGTACAGATCTCATCGTGAAGCTTAGGATACAGCAAATTTAATCCAAGGTATCGAAATCTCTTTTCAAATGCCTTATATAGTTCGCGATTTCCTCATTTAATTCCAATTCTTTATCTATGTAAATACAAAACAAGTGCAATTGACATTTTCGAACAAATAGACTGGATTATATTTTCGGATGTATTTCCTGCAATGTGGATCAATATTTTCGTGAGTTAAAAAAATCAAAAATGCAATAAAAAACTGGATAAGCCAATACAGTTCCCTTCCATGCAAAGAAAATATAATAATAGTAACAATAATAATCTCTTTTCTAAATGAAAACGAAACATTACATTTCAAATGTAATGTTGGTTTTAAGAGAATGATGTCTTGTAAACATGTTTTTCTACTGTCCGACACTTCTTGAATTTTCGTTAAATTTTTTATTTTATTGATTTAATTCAACTTTATACGTTTTGGTATTGTGACAACTATTATTAGAGAGAGATACCTTTTATATTATATTTTCAATAGAAAATGTCATTACTAGATTATCTACCAAAAATTAATTAGTATATTTTATATATATATATCATAAATTGTGAAGAAATTTCTGTTACACAAATTATAAATGTTATATTCTACAGTGAAATTCATAATGGGTATATATATATACATATATATATATATATATATATATAATCGACTTTTATTAATTAATTGACTGTTCATAATAAAAAACGTGTTTGAATGCAATCAATTCATAGTGTTTCATATTGAGAAATAGTTTAAATAAAAAATGTTTTAACCAGTTAAGTAAACGTTAGTAAATCTAACTTTAGTTTAAACTAATTAAACTTAACATTAGTTTAATAATTTGGAATAAAGTTTTAGAACGTAAAAAAAAGGTATACATTTTTTTCTTTCTTTTTTTTTCAAATATATTTATTTACATATCCAAAAATTTATATAATAATTTTAATAAGATAATTTTGACTATAAGAAAAATGGGGATAAAAGAGATAAAAGTTCAATATTTTAGATAGAAAGAACTCATCTTATTATCCCACATTCCAGTTTTTGTTTAGAATAGTACAGTTTTAATTATTTATAATAATTTTTATAGACGAAGGATGCAATTTACTTAATTATGTTAAGATATTGATATTGATATGTTAAATATTGAGATTGAGTAAAGTTCATTGTTCTGTGTAAATAATCCTTTTTTCTAAAAAAATTGTTTTGACTATATTTAATCAAATACATAAATAATTTTAAAAAGTAATTTGCTGATAGTTTTTTTTTCTATTATAGGAATGTTTGTCTCTAGTGATTCTTTACTTTTATGACTATCATTCACCTATTGTGCAATGGAAACTCATTGTTTATAAACACGTATAAAGTTTTCAGAAATAAAGTAATTTAAAAACAGATATTTCTAAATTTTTATAATTTAAGAAATATTTTTGAAGTTACAATAACAAAACAACTGAAATGAAAATAAAACGCTGATCTAACACAATAAAAGAACTGTATGAAAGCACAGCATTGATGCATAACTAAAAATTGAGATACATTTAAAGCCTTAAACTTAAGTTATTCACAAGTATTACACACGTCACAGATAATAAACATACGATATTTAACGCACTTTCGCATGGTATTTGTTATTGACAGGAGCGGGAAAAAAATCTACCAATTAATTACATTCAGAATGCTTGAACTAATTCGGAAATTAAATTACAGATGTATAATAAATTAATTTGAAAGTCAAGAGGCTTATAGTAAAAACATTTAATAATTTCATTCTAAAAAGTGTCTCTCAAATCTTATATTAATAATTTTATAATCTTTGACTTCGAAATATGAAGTTCCACTCAAGTGCAATTTCCTTTTGCATAATTTTTGAAGGAATTACATACATAAATTCCTACAAATATATACATATATACATAAATTCATACAAACATATACATATATACATAAATTCATACAAATATATACATATGTACATAAATTTATACATACATGAAATATATAACAAAATATATGCATTCAATAACAGAATCTAAAAATCCCGTTGAACATTTTAAATTCGCATTAACAAATTTATTAAGTCATATTTATTTCGCACGTAATTTTGTATGTTTACGAACTTGTAACTTAACAAAGCTTAACAAATAAAACAAAAAGAAAATTGAAAGAAGACAATACTAAGGAGGATGTGATATACAAGATTATTTCCGTACCCATTTACAGTATAAATTGACAATCATATTAAATACTTCCAAACATCCTTAATAAGTAAGAGATTTCAACTAATATACTTGAATAAGTTTTAAGCGAAATTTTAAGAAAAATAGAACAAAGAAATTTGAAAATGATTAGATTTAAATTTCCCTTTTCTTCGATTTGAATGAAATATACACATGAATTCGAAAATTTGACTTAGAAAATGGAATCTAAATATTGTTAAACATCATAAATTCGCATAAATAACTTAACGCATTAGTTATGTTTATTTCAAATATGATTTTGTATATTTGCGAGATGGTGTGCTTATTGTATAAAAGATAGAAAGAATATTAAAAAAAGGATAATAAATATGTGGTTCTTTATTACTTTAATATCCACTCACAGTGTACAGTGGCAATTAAATTAGCCACTTTAAATCATCTTTAATTAGTATGAGAATTCAGTTAAGATGCATGAGTTAATTAGAGCAACTTTTGACAAAAACTGCAACAAAAATTTGAAAATGAAAAATAAACTAAATCTGAAATAGCACCGAAAATTTTTAATTTATTAAGTATTTATATATTACGATTTTTATCATATTTTTCGAAAGTATAAAAATTTTTATAGTAGACGGCAAAATTATAAAAATTTAACAGTTTTTCCAACTGTTTTAATTTTTAAAATAACTGTTTAATGTGTTGTTAGCTAGAAATAGTAAATGCATAATATTTAAAACAATAAACATTTTATCTAATATTACAAAAAAAACCAGTTTTAAAGTTTCGTTCGTTTTATGTATTTTTTTCCCTACGGTTTATATAGTTTGAAACGTGTGATAAGAAGGAAAATTTTTTGAAAAAGTAAGAGGATCGCACTGAGATTTAGAGGAAAATTTTGTTTTTTTTTTTTTTTGTTTGATATATCTTATTAATTTTAATTTTAAAACTAATAAGATGTATCAAACTGTAAAATTTCATACTGTCAAAAAGCATACTGTTTAATTTGTGTATATCAATATGTAATTTATTATTTTATAAATAAAATAATAAATTGCTGAATATTACATGCAGATTATTACTATATTCAAGAAATATTTACATATATTAATAATTTTAAAAATCGCTTATAAACCTATAATGTTATTCCCAATATATATATCTTATAACAATATGGAATATTAAAAATTTTTAATGATAACGTCTATTTTGTTGTATTCATTACATCATTTAATATTTTTGATGATAGTTATATTTGAATTAATTTTATATTGTAAATTCCTAAATTGGATGTCATTAATGTGTTAGCACCTTTCACAAAACCTAAGTGTATTTCTTAAAATTCACCAAAATATGTATATACAGTAAGAAAATCGTACATCGTAATACTTTATTTTAAACAAGACAAATTCCAGAAAATATTTAAAATAAATTTTCATATATATATATATATATATATATTTTATATATTTATATATATGTATATATATATATAAATTCAATTTAAAGTATTTGCTGGGATTTAACTTGGTTAAAATAAAGTATTTCATCAATAAAATACTATTTTCAAAATTATTTATTTTTGGAATCTGTAATACTTTCATAATTGATTTTAATAAATCATTGCTAAAAAATAAATTCATAAACTAGATCAAGTAAGCATTATAAACCATAACCTTTTTCAGGTTTTAGTTTATTTCAATATTTGCAAAATTTTTTTTTTCGTTCTAATTTTTGTCAAACGTTGCTTTAACTAATTCACATATCTTAATTGAATCCTCTTACTTATATGATTTAAAGTGGTTAATATAATTGTCACTGCACACTGTTAGTGGATATGAAAATAATTATGTATCACATTCTTATTATCCTTCTTTAAATTGTTTTTCTTTCTTTTCTCCATTACGCATACCATCTCGCAATTATACAAATCTCATTTGAAATAAATATAACTAAATAAAGTCACTAATACGAATTTAAACGTTTAACAATACATTTAGGTTCTATTACCTAAGAGAAAGCTCCGAATTTATGAGTATATATTTCATTCAAATCGAAGCGAATTTAAAATTGTATCTAATCATTTTCAAATTTCTTCATTTTATTTTTTATAAAATGTCGCTTAACCTAATTCAAATAGCTGAACTCTTTTACTTATTGTTTAGGATGCTTTTGAATGTTTAATATAATATTCAAACTATATTGTAAATGGATATGTCATTAATTGTATGGATCGCATCCTTCTCAGTTTTGTCTTCTTTCAATTTTCTTCATTTTTTTTATTAATTATGCTACAATATCAGAACTATGGAAAATACTATGTGAAATAAATATAACTAAATAAAGTTATTAATGAATTTAAATGCTTAACAATTCTTTTAGGTTTCATTATAAAAATGAAAATTCCGAATTTATAAGTATATATTTCGTTCAAAACGAAGCGAAATGAAAACTGCATCTAACTATTTTTCAAATGTTTTCGTTCTATTTTTCTTAAATGTCACTCAAGTATACTGTCTAATTCAAGTATATATATTTGCTGAAGTTTCTTCCTTATTAAGGACGCTTTAAAATGTTTAATATAATGTTCAAACTATATTGTAAATGGATATGGATTTAATTGTGTGTATCACATATTTCTCAGTATTGTCTTCATTCAATTTTCTTCCTTTTTTTATTAATTAAGCTACGATGTCAAAAGTATGCAAAATCATATGTGAAATAAATAAAACTAAATAGAGTTATTAATGCGAATTTAAAATGTTCAACGATATTTTTAGATTCTATTATTGAAATGAAAATTCTGAATTCATTGTATTTATTTGATTCTAAATTATGCAAAGGGACATGATATCTGTGGAATTTCGTATTTCGAAGTCAAATATTATAAAATTATTACCATAAGGTTTGAGTGCAATTTTTAAGTTGGAAATTATTAAAAAGTTCCATCACAAGCAGCTTGACTTACAAAATTAATTATAATTAACCTGTAATTTAATTTTCGAATTAGCTCTTATATGGTGAATATATTTAATTCGTGCTACTATAAGTAACCAGTGTTTATAGAATCTCTTTCGGTGTTCATATAATCACTGTTTTATTTAAATTTGAGATACTTTTCTATAATAACAATTAATATACGTTTTAAATAAAATTTATAAATATCGGTTTTTAAGTTAATACTAGTGAAATTACGTCAATATGTCTTATGTTAGTTAATTGTAAAGTTTGTAAAAATTGTGAGTAATTTAATTGTAATGCTTTTAATTTATCCCAATTTTTGGTTATGCTGCAAAGTTAGCTTTTCTGCAGTTCCGTTTATTGTGTTACATCAGTGTTTTATTTTAATTTGTGATATTTTTTATAGGACAACAACTAATATATGTTTTAAGAAGGAAAATTTAGAAATATCTGTTGTTAAGTTTATTTATTTCTGAAAACAGAAATAAAGATAAGATAACTAACTAGAGACAGCTTTCTAGAGAAATAAGTAAATTATTTCTAGAATGTGAACGATTGTCGAAAAAAATACAATGTTACTAGAGAAATTTCTTATAATAGAAAACACAGTCAACAAATTATATTTTTAAATTATACATATATTTAATTAAGAGTAACCAAAGCAATGTAAGAAAAATGGACTATTTACACAGAAGAATAAACTCTATTCAATTTCAATTTCTCTCGTATTTCAACTTATAAACTTAATTTATTTCTAATAGTAATTAATATCTCGAAACTAAACTGCATTTCATCTTAACATAATTCAGTAAACAGTATCATTGGTCTAAAAATTATTATGAACAATTAAAATTATACTATTCTAAACAGAATTTGGATGCCAGAAACTTTTTCTGCCTAAATAATTGATCTCTAAGTGAAGAATCAACTTCTTTTAAATGCATTAGGATAAATTTTGACATCTGTTTAATCCCAACTTTTAATTAGACTTTTTTTTTAAAAATTGTAATTAGCTTATTATCATATGAATTAATTTATATGAAAATAAATATATTTGAAAAAAAAAAAATGCCACTTTTTTCGTTTTAAAATGTCTTTTCTTTCACTAAGTTGTTGTGGTTATTTAAAGCATTTTTCTTATATATAAAACAATATGAATTCCGTGCATTCAAATATAATTTTAATTATCAGCTGTCAGTTAATTAACCAAAACCATCTTATATGTATATACATTCCTCCAAATTGAATTTCAGGTTAGAAGAATATTTCATTACTGAATTGTCTAACAGAAAATTCTTCACAATTTATAATATATCTACTAAATATTTTAATTAATATAACGTGGTTAGTTCAGTAGTGAAATTCATTATTTCACTATTGAAAATATAGTAGTAAAAGTAAAATGTAATGTTCTCTCTAATAATAGTTGATCTAATAGCAAAACGTATTAAGTTGATATCAAATGAAAAAGTTATGAAAATTCCAGAAATTTCGTGTAATAGAAAAATATGTTTACAAGACATCTTTCTTTTAAAAACAATATTAAATTTGAAGTGTAATGTTCTGTTTTCATTTAGGCAAGAGATTATTATTATTACTATTATTATATTTTCTTTGCATGGACGGGTACTGTATTGGCTTATCCAGTTTTTATTGCATTTTTTGATTATTTTAAGACTGAAAAATATTGATCCACATTGCAGGAAATACACCCGAAAATATAATCATTTCTATTAGTATGAAAATGTCAATTGCTGTTGTTTTGTATTTACTTAGAAAGCAATTGTAATTAAATGAGAAAATCAAGAACTATATAAGGCATCTGAAAAGAGATTTCGATATCTTGGATTAAATTTGTTGTATCCTAAGCTTCACGATGAGATCTGTATTCTTTTTGGTTTTACTTGTAGCTATTATTTCAATGGGTATGTTTTTCATATCATTTTCCATTTATTTTGTATAATCCATTTATTTTGTCCCTGTTCCTTTATTTTGTCTTTGACACATTTCAAGCAAGATTAATTGCTTGATTCAACACAATTAATCAGTAATTTTAAGCATACTATAAATCTGTATAATTACTTCCGAAGCCAATAATGTAGTACTTTTTTCTGATTATTACTCAAAGATATAATTAATTGAGGCATATATTTTCAGAAATGTTTATGTTGTTTATATGTTTGGAGTACTGAAAATATCTTATCTTATGTTATTTCATAATTAATATTATTCTCATAAATGTTGAAAATTCGAGTATTACACGTAAATTAACTTTTTATGAGCAGAGTATTAATAATGATAAAGAAAAACTTAATTTTTATGTGAAAATGATGCTGATTAGATTTGTACTGAGGTCGTTTGCAAATTACTATATAGAAAAGATGCTTAAGGGTTTTATAGCGACAATCAGGCAACCTAATAAATCGCGTACCATATTAAAACCAAATGTCGCATACAGGGATGGTTAGATAAAAGAAACTATCCTGTCGTAAAACAATATTTTCCACAAAACAACAATGATTTATCAATAGTTTATAAAAAGTACTGATAACTGAATCAAACTACGAATTTCTAATTTATACTATTCCATTTTTTAGCTATGGCAGGTACCCATCGTAAGTGTATTTTTCTGTAACTCATTAAATATTTTATTGACTACAAATATTCATTATATATTATTTAATTGTTAAGTTTAAATTATAAATTATATTTAATAGCGAATGAAAAAAATGTAAAATTAGAATTTTGCTATGCAATTGTCATTATGCCTATATATATATATATTCTTGATAGATATATTGAGATGTTTTAGATGTTTTTTCCCACCAAAAGAAAATGGAGAAATAAAATTCTAAATGTGATAGTCATCAATATTTTTACTTTCCAAATAAAAATTTTTAATAATTATTTAACTAAATATTATTTACTTAAATATTTTGATATTCTTAAAACCACACTATTTATTAAAATTACTTTAACAATTATCCATAATGAATAATGTTGTTGAGATTATCAAAATTCAATATCAATTTAAATACTGAGATCTAAATATTCATGCGTAATTAAAGTTTATCACCCAGCAACTTTATTATTTTTTTCTAACATTTTATGTGAATTCCATGAATTATATATGTTGATTTTGTTAGAAATTTTATTTCAAGAAAAAAATGGTGTTTCATTGAATGTATTCCACTAAACTAGACTTTTAAAGAAACTGAATTTCATTGAGGAACTAAATTAAAAAAAAATTAATTTCAGCTTTTTGTGATTTTTGTGATATTATTTTCAGCTACTGTTGCCTAATAACATTTAAAAAGAGTTAGGAAATCATAAGAAATTATATAATTAACAAGTAATTTAAGTCCCCTCAACAGCAATATTAGCTATAAATGGCATTTTAATATCAACTATTTATTTTCGCAATTAAAAAGGATTGTATCACCCCTTAAGTACAAATGAGTTATGTATTTGCTTATTTCTGAGAAATATTTATTTAAAAAAGAAAATAATATTTTTCTTTCTTAAGTGGGAAGAATGGGATATAAATTGTACACTTGTTTAATGTATCTTTATATAATATATTTCGCATAAGAGTTCATTTGTATAATTTCATTCAGGTAATAATGATTAATGTTTTATGCTAAATGATGCATGATGAAATATATATAATAAAAATTTGACAAATTTTTTTCAGATTACGTTAAAAGGGAGGAGGTAAGTAAATTATAATGATTCATAACCTTAAAATATTTTAGATTTATTCGATAATAATTCATTCGGCATAATATATATATGTATATATTGTTTTATTAATACTTTTTAAATATTTACTACTTTAATTAGATTAAAATTAAAATCTAAAAGTAAATTTCTAAACTCCATTAAAAATTATTATACATTTTCAATACTATTTACATTAAATTATACAGACCTTACTAATCAGCATCCTCTTTATTTATATTCTTATGCATTTTAAAAAAGTATTAACATAAAAAATTTATCAAGTATTACCCATATAAAAGTAATTCTGAATAAATATCCTGCAAACGCAATTCTGAAAGATAACAAAAATATTTAGAAAAAGCAAAAAAATAATAAATTTTATTGAACAAATAAAAAGATTTATATTCCTTTTTAGTGTAACTATGCTTGAACATAACTTCAAACTTAAATTAGTGTAATTATTAATTAATTACTAATTAGTTATTATTTTTATGAACTTTTCTTTCATTATATAACATGCAGAAGCTGAATAAGTTATATACATTCAAATTAATGTAATTATAAACTTATTTTCTTTTTTAAAAATTTTTTTTTTTCTCAAATTTAAAAATTCTAAACTGTAAAAAAAATACATAATGATGTCATAGAATGTGTTTAAAAAGAAAGTGATTTGGTTATGTAAAATTCAATGCATAATGTTCTTAAATCATCTTCAATTTTTCAAACTCATTTTTTTCATACAGATCACGATCACGGTAAGTTGAAATATTTTTTAATGGTGCATTTCCTTTCGTTTTTACATAATCCATAATAAAAATTAAAGTTTAATAAGTATTTATGATTACAATGATATATTTGATGTAATTATTTCAACTTTTAATCATTGGAATATTTTAAAAATTTATGCACAAAATTTAATTTTTTGGTATTTGATAATTAATTTTCGATAAAGGCTCTAAATTAAGCTGTAAAATAAGTTAGATAACGAGAAGATGAATTTTTGTTTTAAATTATGTTATTTGTTTTTTTTTTTTTTTACAATTAAACACAAAAATTTATTTATTTAAAGATCTAATATTTTTATTAATGATATAAAATAAACATAACAATATTATATTACAAAAACTCCCAGAAATATTAATTTAATTAACATATTCTGTAAATTAAAAGGATATTTACACGTTAAACATTTTAACTTTATGTAAGTTTCTTTTTACTTTTGTTTAACCTGATTAGAATGGAAAACACTGAATTAAGCATGTAATGCTTAAACTGTAAAATAATGCAAAGATGGAAAAAAAATTAAGTTATATTGTTCAATTTCTTTTCAATTATATTCTAAAAATAGATTTAAATTAAGCATTTAATATTTTAGTAATGATATAAAACCAACATCACAATATTAAATTAAAAAAAAAAAAAAAAAAAACCAGTGTAATATTAATTTAAGGAAAATGTTGTGTAATTCATAATAATATCTGTATGATGTGCATTTAATGCTTAAGTAATTTTTTTAATTATTGATTAACCTCATTAGAATGAAAAGCTGTAAATTAGTAATTTATATTACGATATTCAAAGGAATTCTGTATAATTTTCGTTTTGTTCTTACCTTTCAAATTGAAAACCAAAAAAAGCAGAGGAAAGCTACATAAAGAACCCAAAATATAATATTGTAAAACTGTGCCGAGAAATCTGTAAAATTTTAATTTAAATTTTGAATGAAAATTATAGTCTGTAAGATTAATCTTAAATTTAATATTGCAATATGATTTTTATATTTTCCAAAAGCTAAGTTGATACCGCAAATCAATAACGCCAGACAAAAATTATCAAAAATATTTCATAGGAGACAAAAAATATTATTGTCAAACTACTATTATACAGAAAGTCATTGAAACCAAAAAAAAAAAATTAACAAGATATATATTATTTAAAAACGTAAATATTGAATGTCATATTTGTAATATATAATTCCTCGCTTTATTATAATTTGAAATTTAAAAATATTGGCTCCTTATTATAAAAATAGGAATTTTGCATTAATTTTCGGCATTTAAATTCCGATTATTAATTTTATGATCTTTTCATTTTCCAATGAAACAGGCCACAACGGTGGTGGAGGAAGTAAGTAATATATTTCTACAATTTCTTATTTAAAAAAAAAAAAATATACTTATATTTTTCAATTGTATTCTTTAGCATGTTCTTAAATCAGTATCATTTAACTTAAACATTAAAATTAAGACTTAACATTAAAATTTAACTTAATTAAACTTGAACTTAAAATTTACTTAACTTAACATTAAAATTTAAAATATATTGTAATTATTTTCGAATTCAATATACAATTGTGGAATAAAATATAATAATAATTATGAGTGTATTACGAAAATGGAAGGAAAATTCTACTTAAATTTATAATAAAAACAATGCTTCTTTCAATGAAAAACGTGCCTGAATTACTGAACATTAAAGAGTGATACATATTTCTAAAACTGATAATTGAAAATAATTAAATTATTTAATTTATAGTGATGACACTCTTATTAAAAATTTTGTAACAAGACAAAGAGAGATCTTGAATACAAAATAACTTCAGCATAAATTGATAAATATGTTATAAATCATGGAAGATAACCAAACGATTCAAAAGTTTCAAATGAATAAAGAATGTATTCGCTTAAAAATTAATCTGCATAAATTTTAAAATAATTGATATAGAAACAAATAAAGTAACAATATACACTTATTTTTTTTTTTTTTTAATTTTGAGTCTCTGAAGTATTTTGACCAGTTCATACATGATATATAGGAAATATTCAGATAATATTTAAGATATATATATATATATATATATATATATTATTAATGATCTAATATTGATCTATTCAACTATTCTATTTTTAAGTTTTTTTAAATATCGTGGTTCAACGTTTATTACTTCTTAACTGTTTCAGTGACAGTTAACTGCATTGCAAACCATACTGGTAGGAAACTGAACAAAATATAATCCGAAATTGCGTGTTTTTTTAATAGGTTCAACGTGGGTTTGCTTATATAATAGTTTTGTTTTAGATGCTTTAAAAATAAAACCAATTCCTTTAGTTTTCCGTAATTGTGTATTTAATATATAAATGAAGTTTCGTGTTTTTTTAAAAAGTTAAAAGATGAAATTATATGAAAATATTTTTTATTCTAAATTAATCTTGGTTTCAATATCTTACAGTATATTTAAGAAACCTACGAAATATAACATCAGTGATAAGTAATTTCAAGAAAAATAGATACAGTTTCCATGATACTTATAAAAAAATTATAATATTAAAATTCACCTGGGAAATATTTCAATAGATTCACATGAATGTTTCTTTTCCTCATACAGAATTTAAATTAAATTTAGTTAAATAAACACAAATCATTCAAGAAACTTCAACATAATTTTATGCCTTTTTAATTAAAAAAAATGATAAAATCTGAAGATATAATTTCAAATTGTCATACAAGTTAAAAAGACAAGTTATCACTTTAAATTAAAAAAGAACATGGAATTTTTTTCCAATAAAAATTAATTTGCAATAAGTTCCAATATTTCCGAAATTAGTGTTTTTATAAATATTGTAATTTTATTTAATTCTATAAATTCCAATTTTACAGGTATTTTTGATGCTGCAGCAAGTCTTGCCAACGGAATTCTCGGATAATGGAAGATTGCGAGGAAGAAACTCGGATACAATAATACATATCAATATGTCAAAATTTTAGAATAAATGATTATTTTCAATTGATGTTTTTAAGATATTTTCATTAAAAGGCTTTCTTCTTCATATTACAATACAAATTCATGTATACTACAATGTATCAAATCAAAACTATCTATTAACGTGAATTTATAATAATACAGTTTATAAAAGAAATAAATCTAAAGATGGGAATTTTATTCTCTAATATTTGTAGACTTTCTTTTTAATTAAATAACTATATTTTTCAATTCAAGGGAGATTCAACTAGCGTCGGTCAATTCTCTTGCATATAAATTCAGGACACACACAGAAAAGAAATTAATATAAATTTTGTAAACAATCAACAAGTTCCTTTTAATTCAGTAAAAAAATTAATTGTATAAGAAAACAGGCTCATTCTACTATCAAGGGCAATGAACAGCAGAATGCAGTGTAATTGAATATTGAGGAGATCCCTTTAATAAATTTACGTTGTTTTTTTAAATTTAAAGTTTTTTTAAATCGTTTACTAAATTTGCTACCAATAAAGCCACCGATATTTAGGAGAATATAAAGAACGTATTTCATAAATTATTATTATATTTTAATTTGTTTTTGAGTATTATGCGTAGTTCATTGTTAGTTTTCCAATTTTATTTGCCACTTTATGAAGATTCGTTATGTTCCACAGGTTAATTTGTTAAATTTACTAAAGTATAGTAAAAATTGTTATTCGAAAAATTACATTACATTTCTATCAATAATGATGTTGAAGAATCTAAAATTTAAATTTAAAAAAATATAAAAATATAAAACAAATTTTTAACTTAAAAGTGAATTTTTCGAAAAATATAAAATATTCCATGCACGCATACGCCATGCACCTATATATATATTTTATTATATATATGCATGTACTTAAGAAAATACAGGTCAACATGCCGAATTTGACCAAACATCAATAAAAATAACATACAAAATCAATCCAAACTAAAATAATTGACTCAAAAAGTTGAAACCATTAAAAAGTCTTTGCTAAAAATGGAATAAACACAAAATGCCCCGACAGAATTTAACAGAAAAACAAAGCAAAAAATTCCGGGTAATATTAAATATATTGCTGTTTTATAACGTCATTAATACTCTTCAAAAATATTAATTCCCTTGCATATATATATCATGAATAAAAGCTTGATACAATTTAGCTTGCAGTTCATAATATAGATTAGTTAAGTACAATTTAAAAAAAATTCATTAAAATTATTATTTTTGAGTATTTAATATGAAACTTTCATGATAGTTTATTTTCACATTTTTATTGTATCTGTAACGTTCAACAATGTAAATACCATGTACATATTTGCATAACATTTTTACTTATTCATAAAAATGTTATTTTTCAGATTTCTTCCAGCTTATAGATATGCTGTTTAAACATAAAATACAAGTTTTCACAACCAAAATTTCTTGTAAATTAAAATAAAAATTACATTTTTATTGTATTCAGATTTGCACTTTTTTTTTTTTCTTAAATTTAGTCGTGCCAATTTTGTTTAAAAATAATAATACATAAATCAAATACAACGGGGAACGTGAGGGTAACAACGTGAAGAGATAAAAATAAAGAATAAGTAAATCGATAATTAATATAATAGATGCACAAATTAAAGAAAAAAATTAAATCTTGATCTTTTTTTTTTATGATTTTTTTTTCTAATTTCAAGAAATTTAATAAATAAGAAATGTAAGCCAATATTTTTTGCGTTTTTTTTTTTTTTAACTTTTCTAATGAAATCCAGAAATATCGGAACAAAATAAATGAACAGATAGATTTCTCTCCAACATATTGTTATCTTAATAACGTAAAATTTTTAGTGGGATATAATGATACTATTGCCTAACTAATAATTTACAAATCTGTATTGGAAAAGAAATAAAATGAAATCTGTAATCACTTAATAATTATATTGATAATAATTATTGATAATTATATAGTTATATTATAAACACGTAATAGTTATATTAAAGTGAAAACATTTCATGCATCAGAAATTATTTTCATTATAAGAAATTATTTTCAGTTCATAAATAAGAAATTATTTTTAAATATTAAACAATGTAATGCTTTGTATTATAGTATTATTATTAAAATTTCTATTTTCAACTTTTTTTTTTTTTAAAGAAAAAAAAAGTTATGTGCTTGAAGTATGTAATATTCTTAGAATTCTAATTATTTCTCAAAAAATGCTTAAAGTTTCTTTTTCAGTAGGCTTTGTAAAAGCTACAACTGTTTCAATTAAATAATTGGAATACTGATATTAAAATTATTGCTTATGAATTGTGAAATTTTATATCCCATTACCGAACAGAAATTTTAAATTTACGGAAGATAAATATTGAAATTTTAAGCGAAATATACATCTGAAAGTATTTTAAGGTAGAATTTATACTTGTTTCAACAAAAAAAAATCTGTATTTTTTCCTAAAGGGAGAAAAACTGGAGAAAT
>BPLR01001330.1:0-15960 GCA_021605095.1 Caerostris extrusa | reverse complement strand
AATTAAAAAAAAAAAATAAATAAATATAACTCAATTATATATTTGTGCAAGCAGTCATTTCATACATTATTTCATCTTTTAATATAGCATTGCCTTTTTACTTAATCCGACACCTTATTCCCAGTACATAGTAAATGAGTACACAACAGAGTCTGTATATAGTACCTATGGCTAGGTAGTCCTACCAGCTGAAAAGCTGAGGAGAAAATATTAAAAAATGAAATAAAATAAAATAAAAACTTCAATTATATAGTTGTATAAGCAATTATTTCATACATGTTTCGTACATTATTTCACCTTTTGATATAAGTATCGCATTTATTTTATCCCCACAAACTATCCCCAGTACTCTGTATGTAGTACCCATGGCTATCTTACCCCTTACCAATTTAAATGCTAGAGGAAAATAGTAAAGAAATGAAATAAAAGTAAATAAAGCTTTCAATTATAAAATGTGAAATGCACAATTAATCATAATGCAGGAATGAAAAATACTCTACGGTACTATGTAATTAATAGGATCATATGTATAACGAAAAGTATATAATATACAATTTTTAAACAATGGTAATAAACAGTGAAAAATATAGCATGGAATAGAATGCCAAAATATTATGACGGCTTTCATTCCACGAGGATGGAAAATTTTCTCTTGTAGTGAAAGAATGGCCGCAGATAATTGAATTAATATTTCAAGGGTAATGGATTTTGGAATGATTAATTGTTCAGTTTCTTCTACAAAGTTCATTAAAATTACGATTTCTACGTAGTCCACGAGTGGTAAATTATATTTCTATGCTACGGAATGTAAAAAGTTTAAAGGGAATTTAAGATTCCTCGTTTCTGTGGGAAAGAAGTATTGCACAGTGGAATGCTCCTCCAGTTAATTAATTTTAACAATAAATATAATTAGTTAGATAACCATGGTGTTAAAATACTGTGGGGCTACAGTTTCTTTTTTTTTTATAATTTCAGTCACTTTTTCTAGTTCTTGTTTGCTTGTAGAGTTGTTAACTCTTAGCCCTGTTCTGTGCTGGTGATATTAAAAACTCAAGCAAATGTTTTGAAGTTTAATTTGTTCAACAATTTTAATTGTCACAGCCTTAAATGTTTTTGGCATATTACCATATTTGGGTTTTCAAACTGAATTTAAAAATAAATTTGCTTTTTCTTTACGGCATTCTTTATAAGAATTTTTGACAATATTTTTGCTCAAATTCTGCCCTAGTGATTTGTAAAAATGTCTTTTAATAAATTAAAAGAATTCGAAGTTCAAAAAAACATCCAAAAAAATTGAGAATATAGGCCTTATGTAATAAAGAAATGGCACATTTAAAGAATATTAGAATAATCTTCTCATTACATCCAAAAAGCAGAAACAAAAACGTAGAATAAAAAAAAAAAATTGTGTGAAGGAAATTCATACAACAGTCAGAAATAATATAGTTAAAAGTATAAGGGTCCATCAAAAAACCGCTATTTCCGAAAAGTCCAGATTTGTCAGGCTCCAATTTTCCCGTAGTTCGTCTTTTTTCCATAAATAAGCATTACTAGCGGAATAATCAAACAATAAATAGTAGATCCGAGATTTCTCTCCTGCATAACAATTGCAATTTCCCTAAATATTTCCCTCTTTTTTGAAAATGATCAGAAATAGAATGTGCACAAAAAAAACCTATTCCTCTGAGGAACCAGTTATACAGATAAAATAGCTTTTCTAGCCTGAAAAACTCATCTCCAAATTCCTTAACAATCGAATTATACTTTTCCGCTGTTTCATGTCAAAAATCCCTTTGAATATCCCCAAAATATGTATAAAGAGCGATCCTTTCCCTATCCCCTCCCGAAAAAAGGGAGCCTATTTTAATACTGCATATTCGAAAAGAATCCGATTTTCCCTAACCTCTCCCCTTGGCACTGCATACTTTCTTTGTGCTCGCCGTGGCACGCAACCATTGTGGCATTATATATCCGTTTTCAAACTTTTGTATTGAAGGGATTTTCGTAGGGAAAAAAAAAGGGATTTTTCGGTGAGATCGAAAATTTAGAACGTGAGCAGCTTTCTTGAAATCGAAAATGGAAGACTAAAGAAGCAGAAGAATATATATGTATAGGGTTGTGGGTTGAAGGAAGCTGTGAGAAGGGATTTTTCTTTATCTTTTCTCCTTTCCTAAACTAAGTTTCCGTTTAGAATATATTTAGTTGGTTTAGATCTGAATATTTTTTATTTGTAAAAAATCAATCAATTTTATTTTCTAGGCTTTGAAAGTGAATTTAATCTTTCATATATACCAGGGTGAATAATCGATATAAATAACAGTTAAAAAATATTTTATTGATAATTTCATGTAAATATTGCCGGTAAATGGGTTTAATTCTTTATGTATGGAGATATTGTCAATCAGTATGATCCTATTAGTCGAAATACACATGTATTTACTAATAACCTTTTTAATAATGTAAAGTTGTGTTGCGCAGGTTGAGTAACCAGATTGAACCTAAGTGTGGTTGGGTTGAGATACTTGAGACCCAGGTTTTATAAATCCCAATTTTATTTACGCTCTCACAAACTCAACACACCTATAGACTTACAATTTTTAACACAATGACAGATACTTATAGATTCGTGGAAATGATTTCACTTCTAATCAGGAAAACAGAAACTCGGATGCACACAGGCTGGGTGAAATTTACTTCCTCTACTTGTGAGAGTCTCGATATGATATGCAGGCATTATATGCGGGTTCCGGAAATAGTGCATTTTCCAGTGTTTGGCCAGGAGCTCCCTGGCTTTCAGCATGGCTGCCGAAGTGCATTGTTGTGTTGTACTTCTTCTCTCAGGTGATTATTAATTGATAATTTGGTTTAATACTTTTTAGTGAAATACTCAAATTATAATTTAGTTGAGTATTATTTTCAAATTGGAAGTGTACCTGTAAGGCAGCTAATGCTCCCAGATGCTCTTAATATGTTTCCTCTCGGGTGAGATACTTTTTTCTTCAATGCAGCTGGCAAAAATAGACCGTGATCTTTCGTCATAAGGGATGCACCGATGTTACTCACTTTGCATACAGGGCGCGTGTAACTTGATGGTAAGCCACGGACGTGGAGTAACAATGTCCCCACAGCGCTCTATGATCCTATTTGGACCGGGACCTACGGCTTAAGTGGATTCGAACCACTACAAAACACCCATGGCAAAGCCGGGATTCAAACCCGATACCTTGTGGTACCGAACGCCAGAGCGTTAGCCATTCGGCCATTAGGCTCCCAAAAATGTCACTCCGGCGGTGGAAATCGAACACCGGTCTCCCGCGTGACAGGCGGGGATAATACCCAGGGCGATACGGGGATAATACGGCGGGTGAGATACTGAGCTGCGGAATTCTAAGGCTGACTGACCCTTTCGCCTTAAAGCCAAAGCGACTGCTCATGCGAGTGGGTAAAAGGAAGCATGGTTACAAAAATTGAAAATACAAGGAGAAAGATTTGATCTCATGTTCTACAAATGGATTCATAGTAAGTTCTCACATTACGCTCTTTTCTCCATATTGCATTCATAACCATGGTGGCATGTATATGCAGAAAAGTTGCAAAGTTAATCTTCTGGAATGTCATAAATTTTCAATTGTATGTTATGCCAAAATTCTTCAATAGTATGGGGTTATTTACTTATGCAAGCTGCTTTAACTAAGTTTATTAGAAAAAAAAACTGGTTTAATATATTTCTTGTGTGACAGACTGAACGCTTTACATATAGGGATATATTGTGTTATTCAAGTTTATAAGATTTCTAATATTGTTTTGTATACTCAGATCTAGAGATCAGGTAACAATCTGCGGAATTCTAAGCGCTAGTATTTGCTGATGATGTTAAACGCAGAGCAAATGTTTTGAGGGTTAAAATATTTTTCCATGTTAGCCTTAGAAGAATCGGGACAAAATGGAAATTTAATTTTATCCCCATTAGTCAATTTAATTTTGCCATCATTAGTTGTCAGAGCTTAAAGTATTTCTCGCATTTGAGTTTGAAAGTGCATTTAAAAAAAGTTAGTTTTTTTTTTAAGGCATTACTTAAAATATTTATGGACAATATCTGTTTCAATTTCGTCATAGTGATTTGAAAAAAATAAAATTTCAATAAATAAAAATATTATGAAAGTACAAAAATATCACAAATAAAACTGAGAAAGTAGGCTTTTATAGTAGGCCAAGAAAGGGCGTATTTGAAGAAAATATTAGAATAATTTTCTTTACATCCCAAAATCTGAAGAAAATGTAGAATAAAAGTAATACTTAAGAAGGAAATTCAGAAAATAATCAGAAATAATGTTGTTAAAAAAAATATAAAGATCCTACCATGTTATTTCCGAAAAGTCCACATTTGCCAGGCTCCAATTTTCCCAAGAGTATATTCGCTGCAAATACAAGTAGTTCGTCTTTTTCCCTAAATAAGCATTACTAGCTGAACAATCAAACAATAAATAATAGATCCTAAATTTCTTCCGGCATAACATAATTCCCCTAAATATTTCCGCCTTTTCGAAAACGATCTAAATAGAAAAGTGCATAAAAAAGAATTATATCTCAGAGGAACAAGTTAGCTTTTTCCAGCCTGAAAACTCATCTCCCAAATGCTTAACAATCGAATGATATTTTCCGAAATCTCATGTCGAAAATCCCTTTAAATATCCCCAAAATATCTATAAGAGCGATCCTTTACCTATCCCCTCCCGAAAAAAAAAGGAGCCTATTTTAATACTGTATATTCGAAAGAATCCGATTTTCCCTAACCACTCCCATGGCACTGGAATACTTTCTTTTGCTGGCGTGGCACGCAACCATTGTGGAATTCTGTATCCGTTTTTCAAACTTCTTGCGTAGATGGGGGAAAAAAAAAAAGGATTTTTGGTGAGATCGAAAAATTGGAACGTGAGCATCTTTCTTGAAATCGAAAATGGAAGATTAAGGAAGCAGAAGAATATATCTATATAGGATTTTGGTTGAAGGAAGCAACGAAGGGATTTTCTTTTTATCTTTTCTCCTTCCCTAAACTAAGTTTCCATTTAGAATATTTTTAGTTGGATTAGCTCTGAATATTTTGTTTATTTGTAAAAATCAATCCTTTTATTTTCTGGGCTTTGGAATTGAACTTTAATCTTGTATATATATACCAAGGTGAATAATAAATATAAATAACAATATACGAAAGTTATTTTATCATTATTATCTATGTAAATATTTCAGGAATTTTGATTTAAATTTCATGTATTGACAAATTATAATGCAGTATGATCCAGAAATCGAAATACCTATGCATTTAATAATAAACTTTAAAGAAAGTAAGATTGTGTTGTGCAGGTTGAGTAACCAGAATGAGACTGGGTGGGGTTTTGTTGAAATACTTTAGGCCCATGTTTTGAGATTTTTCACAGCTTTATTTACGCATTCACATATACCACACACATGTAATTACAGAAGTACAATATTTAACACACTTAAAGACAAATAATTATAGATTCGCTGAAGGACTACACTTCTAAGCAGAAAATCCGATATTTGATACACGCAGGCTGTGCTAAATATACACACTGTCCGGTTTAGAGTCTGTAGACCAATAATGCGCCGGAATGCACTAAATATATTTCTTAACGTGTGAGATATTGGAGCATTACAGATCTGAGATAATTGTATTATTCAAGTTTATAAGATTTTTAATACTTATTTTGTGTTCTCTAGGATTTGTGTACTCAGATCTAGAGATAAGTCAACATTCTGCGTAATTATAAGTTCTGTTCAGCGCTGGTGATATTAAAACTTTGGCAAATGTTTTGAGAATTGGAAAATTTTCCTCGATATCCTGAGGAGAATTAAGACGAAATCGAAATTTAATTTGGTTATCAATATTAGTTCTTAGAGATATGGGTATTTTTTGCATTTTCCGGAATTTAAATTTTCAAAACTGCTTTTTATTTAAGACATTGTTTATAAGATTGGTAGACAATATCTTTCTCATATTCCGTCATAGTTAATTTGCAAAAATTTACTTTTGTATAAATTAAAAGCAGTATGATTTTCTAAAAACATCAAAATTAAAATCTAGAAAGTAAACTTTATATAGCAAAGAAATAACACATTAAAAAAATATTAGCATAATCATTTCATTACATCCAAAAAACAGAGGAAAATGTAGAATTAAAAAAAAAAATTAAAAAGGTAATTCAGATAGTAATCAGAAATAATGTGGTTAAAAATATAAAAACGACTATCCTACCTTCTAATTTATCGACAAAGTTTAAATTTTTCAAAAGTGTGCATTCACTGTAAATACTAATAGTTCGTCTTTTTTCCCTAAATAAGCATTACTAGCGGAATAATCAAACAATAAATAATAGATCCGAAATTTCTACTTGTATAACAGCTATAATTTCCCTAAATATTTTCCATTTTTCCAAAATGATCGTGATAAAAATGTGAATAAAAAAAAAATCTATTTATCTTAGGAACAAGTTATATGGATAAAAATAGCATTTTCTAGCCTGAAAAACTCATCTCCCAAATCCTTAACAATCGAATGATACTTTTATGTACCATGTCGAAAATCCCTTTAAATGTCCCCAAAATATGTATAAGAGCTATCCTTTCCCTATCCCCTCCCGAAAAAAGGAGCCTATTTTACACTCATGTCCATAAATTAAGGATAATGAAGTTCAGGCAAAGAAAGAGACAGAAGCAAAACAAATTTGACTTATTTGTAAAGTCTTTATTAAACAAAAGGTAAAGAGCGAAAAGATGCTATATGTTTGACATAATTAATAAAAATTGCGATTTTTACCCTGGAGCAAATTTCAAAAGAACCTATTTACAAAAACAGTATAACATGGTTAGTATGATGGTTAATATGGAGTATCAACGATGCAATACAGGTCTTACAACGCCTAGGCATTCTGAGTATCAAATTATCAATCTGAACTTGTATTACACCACTATCAAGAAATGCCCTCCGAAGTTCCGGTATTTGCAATTTTTCTCCAAGCATATCCCAAAGCATGGCCAATCCATACGGGTGATATACTCAATTGAAGGCATTCGTCTACAATGTTTGCATGGTGAGAGGACGGGCGCTGTCATCCATAAACAGAAATCCAGCACCCCTGGCCCCCGAAACAAAACGTACATGTTGTTCCAGAAAAGATGTCATCGTTACACCTGAACATGCAGGTCAGTTCTGGAACAAGAATAATTCCTCCCAAAACGATCCATCCTGCACCACCGTAACGGTGTCGTTCAATGGTGTTCGGTGGTGACGGGTACCTAGCGCTTTATGAAAGTCCGGCGAGAATCAGACTGCAAACTAAACCTGAAAGACATCCCTTTAAAATGCATCCCTACCCAGGTTAATCGCAGACGACAGTGAGTTGACAGTGAGTGAGACAGTGAGTAAGTGGAACACATCTGACAGGTCTACGAGTATATAGACCAATGTGCCCTAAGCGTCTGTACACGGTCTGCCTTGAAATTGTCGTACCGGTAGCTGAAGAGAGCTGACGTGACAGGTCTGATGCTGTGCCCGTTTTTCTTTTGGCAGTAACTAAATACCGGTCCTCATTCGGCGTTGTAACTATTGCTGAAATTACCATCATCTTGAATTAAGTTGCCAAAGCCTGATGTTTCCCTAACCACTCCCCCGTCGTCCGATAATTCTACCACACTGGCCATAACTATGTGGTTATAGCACTGAAAGGCTTTTAAAGCGCTTGAACAATTTTACTTCTTGCCACCATTCCTTATATACCCCTTCTTACACTCGCTGGCCTAGTGGTTTTCCTGTAATTTGCATATTCTTCTTCAAGATGTGTAATTCTACAGGTGAAATTTTTATTTTAGAGTTCAATTCTGAGTGATTCTGAATTATCCTTAATTTATGGACATGAGTGTAATACTGCATATTCGAAAGAATCCGATTTTTTCAATGGCACTGGCATACTTTCTTTCGCTGGCCGTGGCACGCAACGATTGTGGCATTCTGTATCCGTTTTTCAAACTACTTGCGTAAATGGTGATCTTTTACAGGAAAAAAAGGGTTTTTTTTGGTGAGATCGAAAAATTCGAACGTGAGCAGCTTTCCTGAAATCGAAAATAGAAGATTAAAGAAGCACAAGAATATATTATATAGGTTTTTGTTAGAAGGAAGCTATGGAGGGATTTTCTTTTATCTTTTCTCCGTCCCTACACTATGTTTCCTTAAAGAATATTTTTAATTGGATTAGCTCTGAATTTTTTTTATTTGTAAAAATCAATACTTTTATTTTCTAAACTTTGAAATTGAACTTTACTCTTTGATAAATAAACCAATGTGAATAATCGATATAAATAACAATATAGAAAAAAATTTTCATTTATTGTAAATATTGTGTAGAAATGTATTATGTTTGGGCAAATTGTACTGCAGTATCATCCAGAAATAGAAATACCTGTGTATTTACTAATAATATTTTTTAATAAAGTTTAAATTGTATTGTTCAGGTTCAGCAACCAGTTTGAAACTGGATTTTGGGCTTAGATACTTGAGGCCCGTTTATGAGAATTCACAGCTTTATTTATACTGTACAAATACATCACACATACAATTAGAGACATACACATTTTGCTCTCGGTGTGAGAGTCTGGCTAACTAATACTCTAGGCTAACTAATGCGGTAATGCTATAACTAACTAAGTCACACTGATAACTGTTCGCATTTTTTCACATTAAAGAAAACTAGAAGATTGACAACAAGCTCTTTATAAAAATATTATTTCCAATCATCTTCCAGAATATTCGTTATCCAAAGTGTTGAATGCAACAATTGAGAATCTGATTCTAATCCAATCGCATTACGGATAACCTGCAAAATAGTAATTCAACGATTTTCTTTTATATAATTTATAAATAAATAGACCATTAAAAAACTTTATACAAATCTAATAAGAATACAATTGCCGGGTAAATTTTTATTAACACTATTAATGAAATTAATCATCTTAATTTGATTCTTTTTTTTTTTTTTAAATTTCAATAAAAAATATGAAATCATATTAGAAATGTCACATATCAGACGTATTGATTGCTGTATTTAAATGACTTCATCACGGTCTAGAAAACTTTTTATGCAAAGTAAAAGTAATTGTAATGTTTCTTGTGTGTTTCGTTAAAATAATTTGTTCTCAAATGATCCGTTAATATGATTTGTTATCAAATCAAATTTACATCAACCAAATAAATCGTTAAAATGATTCCTTTAAAAATTATTCATTAAAATGATCCATTCTCATATGATTCGTTAAAATAATTTATTCTCAAATGATTCATTAAACTGATTCGTTCTCAAATTATCTTTAAAATAATTTGTTCTCAAATGATCCGTTAATATGATTTGTTATCAAATCAAATTTACATCAACCAAAGGAATCGTTAAAATGATTCGTTCAAAAATTATTCATTAAAATAATTCATTCTCATATGATTCGTTAAAATAATTTATTCTCAAATTATTCATTACACTGATTCGTTCTCAAATGATCTTTAAAAAATAATTCGTTCGCAAATGATTCGTTATTTGTTTAAATTAGCGTCTAGATATAAAAATAATGGTCAAAATAAGTGCCAAAGTGATTGGACAAACATCCATATGATTACAGCCGTTGCACTCTCGTTTCTCTAAACGTCTTAAATCCTCCAATGCGTGACTAAAAATCTGTAAAAAAAAGGATTTAAACAAAATCTTTCAATTCAGTCGCTTGCAAAACTAATTGGAAATAAAGATAAATATTACTTTCATAATTTGCAGTTAAACATTCACAATTTCTATTTCTAATAAAAATAGTTATGTACACCAACGGAATATTTTATAAAAAATTTATTCCTCTTTAATTATATGAGTAGGTGGGCCTGAATGGCCGAGTGGCTAGCGCACTGCCGATCGGTACCACATGTTTCGGGTCCGAGACACGGCGGGGCCATGGATGTGTGTAGTGGTTCGGAATCCACTTTAAACCGTAGGTCCCGGTCCCAATAGGATCGTTAAGTATTGCGAGGGCATTATTACTTCGCGTCCGTGGCTTATCTTCAAGTTACACGCTCCATCTGGGTAATGCAAAATGAGTAACGTCTGTGCAGCGCTTGCCTTAAGGCATCTAAGACGTCCATGTCTGTTTGCCAGCTGTATTGGGAAAAAATTATATGCATAGATTGAATTTAATTGCTTTTGATGCATTTTCTTTATTCTATTCAGAATTTAATTACATGAGTGGTAAATAATACACTATTTTAATTTAATGCTTATCAAAATGTATATTTTAGAATAGTAACACAAAACAAAAATATTTTTAATGAATAAAAACTTAATAACTCTAAAGGCTCGTTCCACCGAGAAAGAGACGTGAAGATTCAAGAGGCAAGCGACAAAATGTTTTCGACCCCTTCACAGCGAAACGTCAGAAATAGCATTACGCCTAGTGAAAAACCGCTTCGAGTTGAAAGTTGGCCAACTCCAAGCGGCGGACTGCAAACCGGTTTCAGGCGACCGCGGTGAAGCTAGTGATTGGTCAAATTTTTTTTCGCTTGCATCTTCTCGCCTTGGTGAGCACGAGCCTTAAGAAGAATGTATTTTATTCCATTTAAACCAAGGTTTATTTCTTAACATTCTTTAATTGCTGAACCATTAAAATAAAGCATTTTATGCGGTTTTCCAGCCTTAAAAACAAGTAATTTGCATGTGATAATGAAATCTGATAAAAAAAATAAAAAAACGTCTTTTTTGACACTGTAAAACATTTAATTTGTAAATTCAGTCCTTACATTAAATTTCCTGAACTGTGATAAATAAAAACAAATCTTAAGTATGAACACAAGCCTATTTAAAATGTAATTTAATCAGAATTCAACTAGCCATCATGGTGCTTAGAATAAACATATAAAAGAAAAATGAATTTTTATGTTAATTTTTTTTCAGATGCATAATGAAAATGTAATACGCAACAGTTGTGCTTTATAAAAGAAACAGGCAGATATTTTTTATATTACTTTAACACTAAAGAATGCGCAAAAGAAAAATTTTTTTTTTAAATTCCAAATGTTTTTTATACAGGGTAAAAAAACACCTAAATTACATAGTTTTTAATCAAAACTTGTTTTCCTTTTTAACTTTTGTATACTGGGGCCTGAATGGCTGAGTGGTTAGCGCTCTTGGCACTCGGTACTACAGGTTTCGGGTTCGAGTCCCGGCGGTGCCATGGTTGTTTGTAGTGGTTCGGAATCCACTTTAATAAGTAGGTCCCGGTCTGATATGATCGTAGAGCGTTGCGGGGGCATTGTTACTCCGCGTCCGTATCTTCAAGTTACATGCGCCCCCTGGGTAATGCAAAGTGAGTACGTCTGTGCAGCGCTTGCCTTAAGGCATCCAAGACCAAGTTGTCTAAGTGTTTGCCAGCTGCATTAGAAAGAAAAAAAAATTTTTTGTATATTTGATTTTAGGTAAAACGCATATTTCTTCTTTTGCACACCTCTGAAGTAATGTTTAAAAACACTTTTACTGTTAAAAGTACAGAAGGACAGTTATTTCCAGACTTAAGTAGATTTTGTAAATAATAATAATAATCAAAAAAATTACGCCGTTTCAGTTTTGACTGCAATTATTTCTTTGACATAGAAGAATGATTTTTTTCCTTTGTTTTAAATAAATATTTTCGTTGAGTGAACACAATAGTTTCTTTTGACATAAGTATGCCCTTTCAATAGCTATTAGTGACTGTTACATATTGCTTACTGTATTATTTCCCTGCAGTTACAGTGACAGTTATGTTATTATATTTTTCTCGAATTTGAATATTCGAATTTTTTCCATTGAATTGTAACGATTCAATCAAAAGTAAACTGGAATATTGAAAATACATATTAATAAAATAATAAACCATAGATCTTATACAAAACATCTTGAATTTCAAATAGGTATTATTTTTTTCATAGTTTTTGAATTTATTTAAGCAGATAAATTCACATTTGTGACGAATCTAATGCTAATTTTTATAATAAATTTGACAAAGTATTCAACGTGGCAAGAAAAATATCAAATCCTGAGGGTATGTTTCGATAAAAGAATAAAAATAATTTCAAATTAAAATCGCATAACATAATTACTATCTCCAGTGCATTTCATTTAAAGAAACAGAATTTTTATTTCATTAATAGGGAAAATATACTTTAAGTAGCTAACCCTTATTTTATTTTTCTATGATAGAACTTTAATCCAACCTTTTTCTATTTGAAATTTCAGATTTATGTCTATAAATATTTTTTTGTTGTAATACCAGGGAAATCATTGAATTGAAATAGTAGCTTTAAGTAGCTAACCCTTATTTTATTTTTCTATGAGAAAATTTTATGAAAAAAAAACTTTGAAGTAAATACACTGCCATAATAAATTAGATGGTAAGAAAAACATCAAATTCTAAGGGTACGTTTCGATAAAAAATAATTTCGAATTAAAAAGAGAGAGTAATTTGCCTTTGAAATGATTAAATAAAAACGCTAAGAATTTCAAAGAGAAGTTTCTATTTCATTAATAGGAAATATATACTTTATAGAACTTTAATCCAGTGTTTTCTATTTGAGATTCATGTCTATACAAATTTTTTCTTCTAAAAATCATCAACCATGAGAATCATTGAAATGAAATAGTAGCTTTAAGTAAATAGCCTTTATTTTTTTATTATTCAACTTTGAATGAATAAACTCACATAATAAATTATATATAATATTTACATTGCACGTAACATCATTACTGTATCTAACGAATTTCATTTAAAGAATATTCAATAGAAAAGGACACCATTCTATTTATTTTTTACTTCAACAAAATAAAACTTCAAATCAACAAAAATAATATCAACTTTAAAATAAAAACCACAGATCTAAACAAAACATCTTGATTTTCAAATACTTATCAATTGTATTTTTATAGCTTTTCAATTTATTTTAGCGCATAAAAGCTACATTTGTGACGAATACGATGCTAATTTTTATAATAAACTTGACAAAGAATTCGGCGTAATAAGAAAATACCAAATCCTAAAGTTTCAAAATTCCAAACAGAACTATTTCATTAATAGGAAAAATATACTCTGTAGAACTTTAATCCAATCTTTTTTATTTATTATTTGAGATTTATGTGAATAAATATGTTATTTTTCTTTTAAAATACCAAGAGAACCATTGAAATGAAATAGTAGCTTTAACTAACTAGCTCTCATTTTATTTTTATCCGAGGATATTTTATTTAAAAAAGAACCTTTGCCAACTTTGGAATAAATAAACTCGCATAATAAATTGCATCAATATTTAAACTGTGCACACTGTATTCAATGAATTCCATTTAAAGAAATAGAAGTTTCTATTTCATTAATAGGAAAAGAGTACTCTATAGAATTTTAATCCAGTCTTTTTCTGTTTCAAATTTGAGATTTATGTCTATAAATATTTTATTCTTTTAAAATATCAAGAAAATCCCTTTAAATGAAGTAGTATCTTTAACTAAATAGCTTTTAATTTATTTTTTATCCGAAAATATTTTAGTTAAAAAAGAACCTTGGCAACTTTGTATAAATAAACGTCGATAATAAATTATATCAGTATTTAAACTGTACATAACATTATCATTGTATCTAGTGAATTTACTTTAAAGAAACAGAAAGTTTCTATTTCATTAATAGGAAAAATATACTCTATAGGACTTCAATCCAGTATTTTTATATTTGAAATTTGAAATTTGAGATTTATATCTATAAATTTATTTTTATAATACCAAGAGAATAATTGAAAAGAAATAGTGGCTTTAAGTAACTAGCCCCCTTTTTTTTTCCGACAGTATTTTTAGTTAAAATGACCCTTGACAATTTGGGAATAAATAAACTCGCATAATAAATTGCATCAATATTTAAACTGTACATAACAATTTTACGGTATCCAAAGAATTTCATTTAAATAAATAGAAGTTTCTATTTCATTAATAGGAAAAATATATTCCACAGAAATTTAATCCAGTCTTTTTCTATTTGAAATTTGAGATTTATGTCTATAAATGTTTTTCTTTTAAAATACTAAGAGAATCATTGAAATAAAATAGCAGTTTTCACTAACTAGCTCTTATTTTATTTTTATCTGAGAATATTTTAGTTAAAAAAGACACTTGGCAACTTTGAAATATAAACTCATATAATAAATTATATTAACATTTAAATTGTACTTAAATCATTGCTAAATCTAATAAATTTCACTGGAAATTTATTCAATAGAAAAGCAAACAGTTCTATCTTTTATTTGCTTGAACAAAATAAAACTTTAACTCAGCAAAAAATAATATCAACTTTAAAATACTAAACCACAGATCTTAAAAAAAACCTCTTGATTTCAAATACTTGTTAATTGCATTTTTATTTCTTTTTGAATTTATTTAAGCAGATAAATGTATACTTGAGATGAATACGATGCAATTTTTTTATAATAAACTTGACAAAGAATTCAGAATGGTAAAAAAATATCATATCCTAAGGGTATATTTCGATAAATTATTTCGAATTAAAAATATCGAGTAATTTGTCTTTGAATAAATTTAAAAAAAAAGGTTAAAAATTTAAAACAGAAGTTTATATTTCATTAATATTAAAAAAAATACTCTATAGAATTTTATTCCAGCCTTTTCTATTTGAAATATGAGATTTATGTCTATAAATGTTTTTTTTGTACCAGAAGAATCATTGAAATGAAATAGTAGCGTTAAGTAATTAATCCTTATTTTATTTTTTAATAGAGAATATTTTAGTGAAAAAGACCCTTTTGACAAAAAAAAAACTTTGGAATAGATAAACTTCCATAATAAATTATATCAATATTTAAACTGTACATAACATTATCTTGTATCTAGTGAATTTCCTTTAAAGGAACATAATTTTCTATTTCATTAATAGGAAAAATAACTCTATAGAACTTTAATCCAATCTTTTTTTATGTAATATTTGAGATTTATGTGAATAATTATGTTTTTTTTTTTTTTTTATAATACCAAGAAAATCATTAGAATTGAATAGTAGCTTTAAGTAACTAACCCTTATTTTATTTTTTATCCGATAATAACTTAGTTAAAAATGACGCTTGACAATTTTGAAATAAATAAACTGACATAATAAAGTGCATCAATATTTAAACTGTACATAACATTATTATCGTATCCAGTACATTTCAATTAAAGATACAGAAGTTTATATTTCATTAATAGTAAAAGAATACTCTATATAACTTTTATCCTGCCTTTATCTATTTGAAATTTAAGATTTATATCTGTAAATATTTTTTTCTTTTATAACACCAAGAGAATCATTGGAATTAAATAGTAGCTTTAAATAATTCATCCTTTTTTTTTTTATGCGAGAATATTTTTATTAAAAAAGACCCTTGGCAAGTTTACAATAAATAAGCTCGCATAATGAATAATATCAATATTTAAACTGCACGTAACATTATTACTGTATCGAGTATATTTCATTTCTAGAATGTTACCTAGAAAAGGACAGCGTTCTATTTTATATTTGCTTCAACAAAATTAGAAATCGAATATGGTATGTTAAATCTAATTTTGATGTTAATATTTTTAATGTTAATTTGTTTAAATTAAATTTAATTTGTTAATAAATTTAATTAATTAAATCATTTTCCTCGCCAGTCGCTTTTTTCTGAGAGCTTGCATTACTTTTCAAGGTAGTTGAAAAAGAACAAAATATTTTTGATCAAATCATATTTTTGAAAGTATTTTGTAACAGGCAAACTATATCGTTCGTAGGAAAGTGGAATTTATGTTTTCATAATTTTTTTGTAAATAGATTTAGAACTACTTGGATGAATCTTTAAAGAAATGTATTGATATATTC
>BPLR01001328.1:0-51554 GCA_021605095.1 Caerostris extrusa | reverse complement strand
GATTTCCATCAGATATTTATGAATGGAGTCTGTGGCTCTCTTGATCTTTAATCTCGGGCGGAGATGTATTTTTTATGATTCATTTTGAAGTAAATACAAAATATTCGTCTCGATTTGACATTTTTGAAGTGATATAACTTTCTTGCAATTGTGTTATACGCTGATGTCTACATGTTTGATTTTGAATGAAAAATTGTAATATCAGATATTAATAAATGGTAGTTATGTAAAATAGAGCCACATGTCTATGCCACTAGCTTATCAATTCGATAACGTGCTCAGATAGTGTACATAAAGGCTCTGGTTTCCATTCCATTGCCGGCGTCTGTTGCAGTTACTGTTTTCAGAAACGGAAGCTTCGACAGCTATTGTTAAAATGTATATAAATCGTCTTTGAATTTCCTCTTGTTCGACATGCAATCACTTCTAAGTCCTCCCAGAAGACAATACCCTTCATCATCAAACGTCAGGTGGGCTATTCGTGACATACATACATCATCAGTGGACAAGGCTCACTGAGGTTCACCAATACACTGCGATTAGTTAGCAGAAGGGGCCCAGGTTTAAATCCGCTATGAGCGTTAATTGCAGTAACTATCTTCAGGAATGTAGCTCTATTTCCCCCTGGCGGCAGCATGGATGTTTATTAGTGGTTTTGGAATCCACGATAAACTGTAGATCCTGTTCAATGTACACAAAATGACCGTAAGAGCGACAAAATCAAACCAAAACAAGTCTAGTAGAATGACCTTAAGTCAAAGTATACGACATTCAAAATTAACAACATACAGTTCGATAACATCTAAGCTTCAATTTTTTGCTTTCATTATAATGCTGATTGATAACAAAAATTTTTGATTTTTTCCATTTTGCATTGTTAAAAATAGACTAAACGACAACATCTAAAACTCCGTTCTTGTTTTTAATTATCAACTTTTATTATAACAATCACGCTTTTACTTTTTACCTTTACCATTACCTTTTTTTCTCAAAGCAGCCATCCATAAAACGTATTCACTTTAATATCATAATGTTAAAAAATGTAATGCAAAACAGCTTTACCAAAAGAATCGTGTATTACATCAGTAAACTTGCCTCTTCTAAGAGTCACGGAAAATAACTTAGTAAAATATGCTTCCTTATTACCTTCTTGCAAAGTTCTTCTCTCCTTCCCAACAGGGTCTTCTTCAAAAGGGGGTCTTCTCGAATAAAGATCGATGCATGCTATTACTTTCCGAGTCTATTTTTCTCGAAGATCCATTGCATGTCATGAATATTTTAGTGGTTCTTCCCCGGCGCTGTATCTTCGAGGAAGGGGCCCAGCTGATGCCTTCCTCGCGAGTCTGATGATTTCCATCGAGATATTTATGGATGGGCCTGGTTCTCTTGATCTTTAATCTCAGACGAAGATGTATTTTTTTATGATTCATTTTTGGTAAATACAAAATATTCGTCTCGATTTTGGCCATTGCGTGATATAACTTTCTTGTTGTTGTGTGTTATTTATTGTAGGCCTGATGGCCAACTGGTTGGCGCTCTAGCTTTGATACCACAGACTTCAGGTTCGTATCCTGGCGGTGACGTGAATATTTCGGAGTGGTTCGGAATCCACGTTAAACCTGTCTGTTTAGTCCTCGTGTGCAAAAGATGACCGTAGAGCGACAAACTAAACCAAACAAAACCTTGTTTGATTTGTGGCCTGAAGGCTAATTGGCTAACGCTCTGCCCTTTGGTACCCCAGGCTTCAGGTTTTTAATCCTGGCGATGGCAAGGATGTTTGTGAGTGGATGAATTCCCGTTAAGCTGTTGGTCCTGGTCTAATTAACCTAAAGTGTGTACAAAATGACCTTAGAGTGACAAATCAAACTAAAAGCCCTTAATTATGACAGTCTTTGGTGTCAAACTATTCATCAACTGCTTTAGCAAAGGTCTCTATCAATAACATGGATATTCTATACAGAATTAAAAGTTTGAGATTTTAAATGATATAAGAATTTATAATATTTTTTTACATAATTCGTCGATAGTCTACAACTTTTGTCTGCCTTGCTTCATTTCGGAGTTTGATTTCAAACTTCCTTCAATCAACAATCATAAATCGTGAAATATCGAGTCACCCGTTTATGCAGCTAGTTTGTCTAATTCGATTACGTGGGCAGGTATTGTACACTAATGGCCATTAAAATTGCTACACCAAAAAGGCGGCATGCTACAGACGTAAAATTTAAACGACAGGCAGAAGGTGGTGTGATATGCAAATGATTAGCTTCTCAGTGCATTCAGATAAAACAGGCGCAGGTAGTGACACCCACAATGTGTTTAAATGAGGAAATTATTCATCCGGTTTCTCATACACAAATTGCATTTGAACGTTGTTGCCTGGTGAAAAGTTGTTGTGATGCCTCTGTGTAAGAAGCAGAAATGCGTTTCTGACTTTGATAAAGATCGAATCGTAGCGTACTGGGATTGCGGTTTATTGCGCAGTATTGCCGCTCAACTGTTAGCAGAATGTGGAATTGATGGGTTCAGGACAGTAATACGGAAGGCCGTGCATTAGCAGCCGAGAAGACAGGCATGTTACCCGCATGGCCTTAATGGATCGTGCAGCCACGTCACGAGCCCTGAGTCAAGAATTGGGGTCGTTTGTAAGACAGCAAGTGTCTGCACGAACAGTTCGACGACGTTTGCAGAAGCATGGATTCTCAGCTCGAAGACCATGGTTGCGGCTACCCTTGACCCTGCATGACAGACAGGAGCGTCTTCAATGATATGATCAACGACGAACCTCGGCCTACGAATGGCGAGACGTCATTTTTTCAGATGAACCCAGGTTCTGTTCACAGTATCAAGATGGTCGTATTCCTGTTTGGCGGCATCGTGGTGAACGCACATTGGCAGCGTGCATTCGTCATCGTCATACTGACCCATCACCTGGCGTTTAGGTATGGGGTGCTATTGGATACACATCTCGGTCACCTCTTGTTCGCTTTGACGGCACTTTGAGTAGTGCACGTTACATTTCTGGTGTGTTATGACCTGTGGCTGTATCCTTTATTCGACCTGTACGAAATCCTGGGTTTCAACAGGATGTTGCCGGTATTGTACAGGACCTACCTTGATACGGAAAATGTTCGGTTGTTATCCTGGCCTGCACTTTTTTACCAGATCTCTCGCCAATAGAAAACGTCTGGTCCATGGTTGCTGTGCAACTGGCTCTTCACCATATGCCAGTCACTACGGTTGATGAGCTGTGGCATCGTGTTGAAGCCGCATAGGCATCTGTACCGTACATGTCATCCAATCTCTATTTGCCTCAATGCCCAGGAGTATAAGTGCTGTTATTAGGTTTGTGGTATTCTAGATACTGATTTCTCAAGATCTATGCACCAAAATTTCTTGAAAATTTAATCACTTCTTAATTCCAGTATATTTGTCCAATAAATATCATTTTGCTATCTGCATTTCTACCTAGTGTAGAAATTTTAATGGCCAGTAGTGTATTATTAAGCAATCAATCCTTGAAAAGAATATTCCTCTTTTATCCTCTTTTGATATATTGAAACTAGCTTTTATGCTGCACCTTGTTTAATGCTGAATCTTGTTTATAATCAGATTTTGAGTTTGATTAATATTATCAGAAACTTGAGTTTTTTTTTATTTTATAATTTGCATACTGCTTCTATATTTTTAGCCGCCTGATGACGAAAAAGGCTAGTGGTCTGGCTTTGGTACCTCAGGCTTCAGGTTCGAATCCTGGTGGTGGCATGGATGTTTGTTAGTGATTTGGAATCCACGTCAGACGGAAAGTCCCGGTTTATTTAGCAAAAAGCGTGCAAAGATGATCGTAGAGCGAAGAACAAAATCAAACAAACTTATATTTTTAAATACCTGTGTATAAAATTACTTCAATTTTTCACTACATTTATTCTTCGGTTTTTCGTTCTTATGTCTGACAAAATGTTGAAACAATAAATACCTGGCAAATCCGAGATAAGCAGCTAGTAACTAAATAAACGATAGTTCTTAAGTATTTCTTATTCAACTAACGAAATTGACCTCGCAAAAAGCCTGTTATATGCCCTAAATGGTACCTAATACTAATATCCTATTCCCAATTTAGGTAATGGACGCAATCGAGGACAAACTCAATTGAGAGTGTGTTTGATTTACAGGTTTGAAAAATGGTGGGATTTGAGGGTGTTTGATTTACAGGTTTGAGAAATTGTGGGATTTGATGGTGTTTGTTTTTCAGTTTTATGGCGCTTACACCGTATATTCAGTTAGTATAATATGATCCACATGTGAGTGTTGGATAAAGCTAAACCTATTACAAAGTACAAAATCTTTCTATGTAAAATTAATATATAATGCACAGCCCAGTCACATTAATGTGACCACCACCTACTTTCGACGTCAACGTGAAATAACCAATCCCAAAAGGCAGGTGGCAGCACATTACAGTGGAGTGTATATAAAGAATACCACTTAATACCACATTCCACACTCACTTAAAGCCAGAATATACAAAGTGAATATTCTGGCTTTTGACAGGTGGTCACATTCATGTGACTGGACTGTGTATACTATGTTACTTCAAGTTTATACGGGGCCTGAATGGCCGAGTGGCTAGCGCTCGGTGCCACAGGGTTCGGGTTCGAGTCCCGGCGGGGCCATGGATGTTTGTAGAGGCTCGGAATCCATTTTAAAAAAGTAGGTCTCGTTCTAATACGCCTGTAGAGCGTTAGGGCGTAGGGCTGTCAACCCTACCCCGCGCAAAGAAAACATCTTCTGTCGCGAAATCTGCCAGATGGCAAACTGCATTGGCCCACCATGGAGCTGCAGCGCCAATGAAGAAGGAGTTTTTCAATTAAAATTAATCATGCAAAGAGACATGTTAACAGAAACAAATTAATCGACATCTTAATCTTTTACAAATACTGTTAATCAGTTTTTAGTGACACACACACAAAAAAAAATTCTTTTCCAAAAAAAAAAAAGTGCAACAAATGATCATTGTTTATTTTCATAAAACACACACACTAATAAAATATTACCTCAATCTTTCGGAAATGATACCGAAACTATTAATTTATTACGTGTAACGTGATTCATTTTGTCGTAAGGAAAAAAATTTCTGAAAAAAAAAATAATTTAATTAAGCTCAAGAAAACGAAGCTGATTAAAATCAATAAGACAGGCAGAAAGAGTCGAGGCATTCCATCGCATTTGTTTGAAGGAAAAAAAATGCCTTCTTTTTTTTTTTTTTTCTGTCTGGTAAACACAGCAAAAAAATTTTAATAAACAATGCATTAACGTTGATGGGAAATTTTTAAGGCAGGAATAAAAGCATATAAAAAATTCTCCTACGTTAAAAAAAAAAGGATGACAAATAACAAAAGAAAACCCCATTTTTTCCCTTTTAGGCAAGAAAAGGCAGAAATGGGTTTGTGCGTTAAAATTCTAATGTTAATCAGTCACTTGTTGACAGTGTCGTAGGCAGAGAAAAAAAAATGACGAAAATATTTAAAAAAAAGTGAAGCCTGATGATTGTAAGGTGCGACGTGAGGTAAAACGTGACACTTTTTATTAATTTTTTTTTTGCAGGTCTCAAAAAATGAACCTCATTTTTGTTTCAGCTAATGTAACAAAAAATGAAGTTTCATGCATTAAACATTAGCAAAGTTGGGGCCTGAATGGCCGAGTGGTTAACGCTGCGGCACTCGGACCATAGGTTTCGGGTTCGAGTCCCGGCGGTGCCATGGATGCTTGTAGTGGTTCGGAATCTACTTTAAACCGTAGATCCCGGTCTAATAGGATCGTAGAACATTGCGGGGCATTTTTTACTCCGCGTCCGTGGCTTATCTTCAAGTGACACGTGCCCCTGGGTAATGCAAAGTGAGTAACGTCTGTGCAGCGCTTGCCTTAAGGCATCCAAGACGAGTTGTCTAAGTGTTTGCCAGCTGCATTAGAAAGAAAAAAACATCATTAGATCTGGTATTGATTGTAACTGAAGGTATCCAGTTTTGTAAATATTATACATAAATGTTTATTTATTATTATTTATTTTTATATTCATTTATTATTATTTATTTATTTATTTTTTATATTTATAATTACTTTTTATAATAATAAAATAATATTTTTACTTTTCTTCAATAGTATACATGAATATTAAGAAATGAATACTTGAAAAATATATTCTCAATGTTCATTGTAACCAAAGATAACCAGTTTTTAAATATTATACAGAAATTTTTATTTATAATAATATTTACTGTTATATTATTATTTATTACTTATTTTTATATTTATTTATTATTAATAATTACTTACTTACTTATTAATAATAATAAAAAAATATTTTTACTTTTCTTCAATATTATCCATTATATTAAGAAATCAATCCTAAAAAAAATATTCCCGGTGTTGATTGTAACTGAAGATATCCAGTTGTGTAAATATTGTACATTATACATATCCAGTTTTGTACATAATTTATTTATAATAATATTTATTAATATATTATTATTTATTTTAATATTTATTTATTCTTATATTATTATTTATTTAGTAATTTTTTATAATAATAAAATAATACGTTTACTTTTCTTCAATATTATACATAAATATTAAGAAATCAGTGCTTGAAAAATATCCTCCTTTTTTCTCTCTTTACGCATATTGTAACTCGGCTTTTGTGATGCTCCTTTTTTAATGCTGAATTTGTTACAAAACTGGATTATCAGGGACAAGTATTTGGAAATCAAAACACAGGTGTCAGTAAAAATTACAAAAATAAATGATATTCTCTGAACATTATAATAAGAATTCTGCCTTTAAATCAAATATCTGTATAACTGTCAAAATCATTTCCCAATCTATTGTTATAAAAAAATTCAAACGTTTAACTAACACGGCCCAACTTGGGGCTGTAGCGCTAATGAAGAAGAAGTTTTTAAATTAAAATTACTCATACAATCAGCCATGTTAACTTAAACAAAATAATCGTTATCTTAATCTTTTTATAAATACTGCTAATCAGTTTTTAGTGACACACAAAATAAAATTCCTTCAAAAAAGTGCAACAAATGACTATTGTTTAATTTCATAAAAAGAAAATCACTGATAAAACATTAGCTCAATCTTTCGGAAATTGATACCGAAGTTATTCATTTATTACGTGTTTCATTTTATCGTAAGAAAAAAATCTCTGAAAAAAATAATTAATTAAGCCCAAGAAAATGAAACTGATTAAAAATCGATAAGACAAGCAGAAAGAGTCAAGGCATTCCATCGCGTTTGCTTGAAAGAGAAAAAAAAATGCCTCCTTTTTTTCTGTTTCGTAAACACAGCAAAAAGAATTTTAATAAACAATGCATTAACGTTGATGAGAAATTTTAAGGCCTGAATGAAAAGCGTCTAAAAAATTCTTCTGTGTTAAAAAAAAACGGATGATAAATAATAATAAAAAAAACTTTTTTTTTCTTGCTTAAAAGGCAGGAATGCGTTTCTACGTTAAAATTCTAATGTTAATCAGTAACTTGTTGGCTGTGTCGTCGTTAAAGAAGAAAAAAAAAAATGACGAAAATATAAAAAAAAACCGAGAAGCCTGAAGATTGTAAGGAACGACGTGAGGTGGAACGTTACACTTTTCATTAAATTTTTCAGGTTTCATAACATGAGCGTGTAGAAGAAAATTAAGTTTCAGTTGCTAGGCATTAATAGATTCGGAGTAGATTGCAGCTGAAGATATATCCAGTTTTCTAAATATTATACATAAATTTTTATTCATAATAATAATTATAACTATATTATTATTTATTTATTATTTGTTTTTATATTTATTTAATATTATTAATTTGTTAATTTTTTTTTGTTATTATTTTTATTTTTATTTATAATTATTAATTAATTATTTTTTATTTAGAATAGTAGAATGATATTTTAACTTTTTTCCTCAATATTATACATAAATAATAAGAAATCAATGCTTGAAAAAAATATTCCCCTTTTTTGCCTCTTTAGGTATATTGTAACTGGGCTTTTGTGATGCACCTTGTTTAATGCTGAATCTGTTACGAACCTGGGTTATCAGGGACAAGTATTTGAAAATTAAAACATAAGTGTCTGTAAAAAATTACAAAATTAATGACATTCTCTAAACATTGCAATAAGAATTCCACCTTTAAATCAAGCATCTGTATAAGTGTCAAAATCATTTCCGAATCTATTACTATAAAAAATTTCAAACATTTAACTAACACGGCCCAACTAGGGTCTGTTGCGCCAATGAAGAAGAAGAGGTTTTTAAATTAAAAACTACAATCAGCCATGCTAACTTAAACAAAATAATTGGTATCTTAATCTTTTACAAATACTGTTAATCAGTTTTTAGTGATACACAAAAAATAAATTCCGTTCCAAAAAAAGCGCAACAAATGATCATTGTTTATTTTCATAAAAAAAAAGCACTGATAAAACATTACCTCAATCTTTCGGAAATTGATGCCGAAACCATTATTTTATTACGCGTAATGTGATTCATTTTATCGTAAGAAAAAATCTCTGAAATTTTTTTTAATTATAGCTGAAGAAAACGAAGTCGATTAAAATCAATAAGACAATCAGAAAGAGTCCAGGCATTCCATCGCATTTGCTTGAAAAAAAAAAACGCCTCCTTTTTTTTTTCCTGTTTGGTAAACACAGCAAAGAGAATTTAAATGAACAATACATTAACGTTGATGTGAAATTTTTAAGACCTGAAAAAAAAAAAAGCATCTAAAAATTCTTCTACCTTAAAAAAAATGGATGACAAATAATAAAAAAAAAAAACTTTAACTTGTTGGCAGTGTCGTCGAGAGAGGAGAAAAACAATGACAAAAATAAGTTAAAAAAATGAAGCCTGAAGATTGTAAAGAGCGACGTGAGGTGAAACGTCACACTTTTTATTAAATTTTTTTCAGGTGTCCAAAAATTATCCTCATTTTTGCTTCAGTAATAAGGCAACTAATGTAAAAGAAAATGAAGTTTCAGTCGCTCAAAATTAGTAGATTCGGTGTTGAGTGTAACTGAAGATATTCAGTTTTGCAAATATTATACGTAAGTCTTTATTTATAATAATATTTATTATTATATTATTTATTTTTATATTTATTATTATTAATTAGTTATTTATTTATTAATTTTTATTCATAATAATAAATAATGTTTTTACTTTTCTTCAATATAATACATAAATATTAAGATATCAATCTTTGAAAAAAAATATTCCCATTTTTTTTCCTTCTTTTGGTATATTGTAACTGGCATTTTACTCCAACCAAATAATCCTTTTGTAGATGCAAGACATTCTATCCCAATCTCCATTATATCTATTCCCTTTTTGAAACTTGTCCTTTGAAAAAATTTTGATAATCAATACTAGGAATATAGTTATAATATTCATCTTGTTTTATCTGCAATTATCAAGAAGGCCTTTGTTAAGTAATTGTTTTATGTTTAATAAAAAATAAACATTATATGCATGGCTATTCTCTGTATTATCAAAAAATAAAAATAAATATTCAAGTAAACTATACAAAACTTTATATCTTCAGTTACAATCAACACCGGGAATACTTTTTTCAAGGATTGATTTCTTAATATTTATGTAGAATGTTGAGGAAAAGTAAAAATATTATTTTATTATTATAAATAAAAATTAATTAATAAATAATAAAAAAATAATAATAAATTATAATAATAATAATAAATTATAAAACAAATAATAATAAGTATTATTACAAATAAAAACTATGCATAATATTGCGGAAAATAAAAATATTATTTTATTATTATAAATAAAAATTAATAAAAAGATAATAAATTAAATCATAATAAATAAATATTAATCATTATAAATAAAGATTTACGTATAATATTTACAAAACTGGATATCTTCAGTTACACTCAACACCGAATCTACTAACGTTAAGCGACTGAAACTTCATTTACTTTTGCATTAGCCGCATTATTACTGAAGCAAAAATGAGGCGAATTTTTGAAACCTGCAAAAAAAATGAATAAAAAGTGTCACGTTTCAACTCACGTCGCTCCTAACAATCTTCAGGCTTCTCGTTTTTATATTTTCGTCATTTTTTTTTTTCTCTGTCGAAGAAAAAAAAAAAATAATTTTTTAATATATTTTTTCTTCACCAACAAGTTACTGATTAACATTAAAAGTTTAACGCAGAATTCCATTCCTGACTTTTAAGCAAGTAAGAAAAAAAAGAAAAAAAGTTTTTTTTATTATTTGTCATCCATTTTTTAAGGTAGGTGAATTTTTTTAGATGCTTTTTATTCAGGGCTTCAAAATTTCGCATCAACGTTAATGCATTGTTTATTAAAATTCTTTTTGCCGTGTTTACCAAACAGACAAAAAAAAGGAGACTTTTTTCTCAAGCAAATGCGATGGAATGCCTCGACTCTTTCTGCTTGTCTTATTGATTTTAATCAGCTTCGTTTTCTTGAGCTTAATTAATTATGTTTTTTCGGAGATTTTTTTCTTACTATATAATAAATCACGTTACACGTAATAAATTAATAGTTTCGCTATCAATTTCCGAAAGACTGAGGTATTGTTTTATCAGTACTTTTCTCTTATGAAAATTAAACAATAATCATTTGCTGCCCTTTTTTTGGATTTTTTTGGCATCACAAAAAATGATTAACATTGTTTGTAGCAGAATTGAGATATCGATTATTTTGTTTAAGTTAACATGGCTGATTGTATGATTAATTTTAATTTAAAAAACTTCTTCATTGGCTCAACAGCCCTATTGTGGGTCAAGGCCTTATGACTACTGTAGTTTTCGGGGCTGAATGGCCGAGTGCCTAGCTCTCTGGTGCTCAATGCCTCAGATGCTTCGAGTTTCCGCGGTGGCGTGGATATTTGTAGTGGTTTGGAATCCTCTTTAAACCGTAGGTCCCGGTCTCATACCGTAGAGCGTCAAAGAACCCAATCAGACCACATCATTCCCAAACTGTAAAAGGGTAACTCAGCTCTAGGCACTGAGATGTGGTGTGGTGTAGTAGTAGTTCTGGCAGATTTCGAGACAGGAGAGGGTTTCTTTTAAGGGATAGGGTTGTCAGCCCTACTCCTAACCGCCTACAGGCATATTACACTCATGTCCATAAATTAAGGTTAATGCAGTTCAGGCAAAGAAAGAGACAGAAGACAAACAAATTTGACTTATTTGTAAAGTCTATTCATTAAACAAAAGGTAAAGAGCAAAAAACATTCTATATGTTTGACATAATTAATGAAAAATGCGATTTTTACTCCTGGGGCAAATTTCAAAAAAGAACCTATTTACAAAAAACAGTATAACATGGTTAGTATGATGGTTAATATGGAGTATGTCTCCCGGATGATGCAATACAGGCCTTACAACGCCTAGGCATGCCGAGTATCAAATTATCAATCTGATCTTGGGGAATATTACACCACTCATCAAGCAATGCCCTCCGAAGTTCCGGTTAACAGGTGGGAGGGGGTTGACGGGCTGCAATTCGTCGGCCAAGCATATCCCACACATGCTCTATTGGATTCAAGTCCGGTGAGTATGCTGGCCAATCCCATATGGGTGATATCCTCCAATTGAAGGCATTCGTCTACAATGTTTGCACGGTGAGGACGGCCGTTGTCATCCATAAACAGAAATTCAGCACCCATGGCGCCCCGAAACAAACGTGCATGTTGTTCCAGAATGACATCCCGATAGATGTGGCCTGTCATCGTTACACTCTGAACATGCAGGTCAGTTCTGGAACCAAGAATAATTCCTCCCCAAACGAGCCATCCTGCACCACCATGTAACGGTGTCGTTCAATGGTGTTCTCCTGGTGGTAACGGGTACTTGGCGCTCTCCATATGAAAGTCCGGCGAGAATCAGACTGCAAACTAAACCTGGACTCGTTGGAAAACATCACACAAGACCACTGTTGCGGTGTCCACAATGCATGCTCTGTACTCCAGGTTAATCGCAGGCGACAGTGTGTTGCGGTAAGTGGAACACATCTGACAGGCCTACGAGCATATGAGACCAATGTGCCCTAACAGTCTTCCCGTGTCACGATGTTTGTTCGCGATGAACTCCGAAACTAACCATCCGATTTTAACTTTTTTCTTTTAAATGTGTGTTTTGTTCCAACTTGAGAGATAGGATAGTTTTATTCAGATTTTTCGTATTTAATTGCAAAATCGTTTAAAATCTACCATTGAGGAGAGGCGCCAATTTTGCAACCCTGAATTTTCGCCAATTTTCCGCCAATTTCTTTAGGGTTGCAATACTGCAATTAGAGGAATTCGTAGCTTCATTTTCGAACAATATAATGACTATTTTATTGCTATTTCGATAATTAATTGCAGAATTCTTATTTGCACTAATTTCATCGTTGGAGTAAAAAGTTTGTTTCCACCACAGACGAAAGATATACCACAATAAAAAGGATGGCGCCGTGTCTCGATGCCTGTACTACATAACCATAAAATTCTCATGTTCTGAATATTATTGTTTTATGTACTACTTTAAATTTTTGAAAATTATATTGTATGAAATTTATATTATTTCTATGAGAAATAAATCAAATGTATGTAAGTATTACCTGATTTGATTATCAATATTTTTTTTTTATTTTCTAAGTTTGAATTTGAATTGGAATAAAATATATTGAATGAAAAGTTGTGAATCAAAACATTGAACTTTTCTATGCTTAAAGTTTGTCAACATGTGTTGTATTTGATTAAAATTCTAAAATGAAATGTGATCTACAAGATAATATAATATAGACAATATAATTTTTAAAGAAAGATAATGAATTTTCAAGGATTTTTGAAAAGTGTGAAAATGAAGTAAACTCTGCAATTATTTGATATAATGATAACATTAAAATTTTATAAAGGTATTATAATAGTTGCAAAGTTGAAAATCAAGGACATTTTTATTTTAAAAACTTTTTGTTATTTGAAAAACAAAGAATTTGAGTTATAAATTTGAGTGATTTGAATATTGTCGAAGAAAAATTGATAAATGGTACTTTTAAGTTGGAAGTTATTTAAAGAAAACAAAACAAATAAATAAGTGTTTATATTAATAAAGGGAGAATTTAAAGCTCAATAACATTTTTATGTATGTACATTTGTTTTTATTTATATTTAAAAGTTGGTTTTAATTATTTCTTATTTGAATTTTTATGCATTTGTATTCATTCAAAACATCACAATAAAAATATTTCTGTTCTAAATGCTTTGAAACTTCATGTAAAAGTTTTCTTTAAATGTATGAAAGGAATAGAACATGGAAATTAACCTAAATTCATAAATTATTTTTATTTTAGTTTTTAAACTAAGAATTTTGTAAATTTGTAAAAAAAAGTTTGTGTCGACAAACTTTAAGCATACAAAAAATGTATAAATAATTGCGATATAAATTTGAAAACAGTATATTACCTACATAAGGATATTCCCAGCATAAAAATACTTGCAAAGGAAAAACTATTCATGTTTTATTTATTTTTGAATTATAAAATTTTGCAACAATATCACATTTTTGCAATGTTTATCCATATTTTAAAGAATAAATTGTATAAAGAATAGTTAAAGTTGATATTTTTATGTGAAATTCAAAGGTTTTGAATATATTTAATCAAAACACTTGCAAAAAGGCTAAATATTTTAAATTCAGGTCATTTCATATTAAAAAGCCTTTGCAAATAGCAGGAAATTGTAAAAAAAAGTTTGTCGAGCAAATTTTAACTTTTTTCAAAACAAAGCTCAGAAAATATTTACAGCTTTAAGGAAAAACAAAACTATATTTTTTAATAAATAAGACTATGAACTTGATAATTCAATGGCATTTTAATATATTTACAACATTTTTAAAAAGTAATATATCTAATTAAAGTTGTTTTTAGCTTTTTCTCAGAATGAATTTTATGCTTTTTGCTTTCATGTGAAACACCATAACACAAGTAATTTTGATCCAAATGCTACAAAACTTTGTATTTATGTTTTTCATAAATATTTACAGGGAATACACCTCTGAAATGATTATAGCTACATAAATATTTTTTATTTCAATTGTTAAATTTGGAATTACATGCAAATTTTGGAAGAATTTTGTGTCGACAGCATTTAAACTAGCACAAAATAATAAATAATAAAGATATAAATTTACCAGAGGTCTATTCACTGTAAAATGTTAGTACAAACAAATACAAACTTATAAATTTAAAAAATATTGATTTGATTTCAGGTTTTGTAACAGTATCAATTTTTGGCCATTTTTACCATTATTTTAGCTTATAAAAATGTAATAAAAATAATAATGAAATTTTTTTATGTGAAATCATTAGTTTTTAGACACATTCAATCCAAAAATGTGTACCAAGAAAAAAAAATTTCAAAAAAATTCCTTCGAAGGTGTTCGTGTACCTTAAACGATCGTTTGCATTTGTATTTTATTGTGAATTTTTTTAAAGTCTTTTCTTATTATATCCCGATTTTATTTTAATTGTATTGTATTTTTCAATTATCATTTTCAGTAAACGACCACCAAAAAAAATCTAACCTCAGAATCCGTGTTTCTCCCATGGGCAGCTGTATGTTGCATGCTCACGTGTTCGAAAACCATCGAAATTTATTTCGACGAAAGACAGACTAACAAGAAATATTGTTCATCGCATAGTTCTTCGTTAAATGAAAGTAATGATTATTAAAAATTATATTACTTAATATAATTATAAAACAGTCTTAAAAATCAACATTATCTACCTCATTCATTAAATTAATAAAAATTAAACATTTTCTATTCGTTGAAACTTAATTTGATCTTTTCATCATTCTTTACCAATCACTTCCTTAACAATACCAATTATAGTATCTAATAATTGAACGAAATACAAGAAAGCCACAGCAACGCGTGGCCGGGTCTTCTAGTTTATGTATAATATTGAAGAAAAGTAAAGATATTATTTTTTTATTACAAATAAATAACAAATTAATAATAATAAAATTTAAAAATAAACATACCTTTAGTTACAATCAACACTGGATCTACTAATGTTTAGTGACTGCAACTTAATTTTCTTCTACATTAGCTGCATTATTACTGTAACAAAAATGAGGCTAATTTTTGAAGTCTGGAAAAAAAAAAAAAATAAAAAGTGTCACGTTTCACCTCACGTCGCTCCTTACAATCTTCATGCTTCTCATTTTTTTTATATTTTCATTTTTTCCCTTCTCTGTCGACGACACTGCCAACAAGTTACTGATTAACAATTGAATTTTAACGCCATTCCTGCCTTTTAAGCAAGGAAAAAAAAAAATGTTTTTATTATTATTTGTCATCCATTTTTTAAGGTAAGAAAATTTTTTAGATGCTTTTTATTCAGGCCTTAAAAATTTCTCATGAACGTTAATGCATTGTTTATTAAAATTCTTTTCCTGTGTTTACGAAACAGAAAAAAAAAAGGACGCATTTTTTTTTTTCTCAAACAAAGGCGATGGAATATCTTGACTCTTTCTGCTTGTCTTATTGATTTTAATCAGCTTCGTTTTCTTGAGCTTAATTAATTATTTTTTACAGAGATTTTTTTCCTACGATAAAATGAATCCCATTACACGTAATAAATTAATGGTTTCGGTATCAATTTCCAAATGATTGAGGTAATGTTTTATCAGTGCTTTTCTTTTTATGAAAATAAACAATGGTCATTTGTTGCCCTTTTTTGGAAAGGAATTTTTTTTTTTTTGTGTCACTAAACACTGATTAACAGTATTTGTAAAAAGATTAAGACGTTGATTATTTTGTTCAAGTTAACATGTTGGATTTCTGATTAATTTTAATTAAAAAATTTTTTTCTACTTCTTCATTGCCGGAACAGCCCCATGGTGGACCATGGTCGTCTGCCGTCTGGCAAATTTCGAGACAGGGAGTGTTTTTCTTTTACGGGGTGAGGTTGTCAGCCCTACGGCCAACGCTCTACAGTCATATTAGACCGAGACATACAAAAACTTCAAAGTTCATTTCGAACCTCTACAAACAACCAAACCCTACATCAATCTACTACTACGATTATTACTACTACCACATCACTTTGCCTAGAGCTGAGTTGCCCCTTTACAGTTTGGGAGGGATGTGGGTGAGAAGTCTGATTGGGCTCTGCAACGCTCTACGGTCATATGAGACCGGGATCTACAAGCGTAAAGTAGATTCCGAACCACTACACATCCATTGTACCACCGGGATTCGAACCCAATACCTGTACCCGCTAGCCACTCTGCCATCAGCCCTGAACAACAACTTACGCCGGGAGTAGAACCCAAAACCTATGATACCGAGCTCCAGCTACTCGGCCATCAGGTCTCTCCAAGGTCCATCATCGACTAGACCAGGGAGTTAGTTACACAGATGCTTGAACTAAAGGTATGATCCATAAATTTTCATTATGATGTTCAGGAAGTGTCATTTAATTCTTCATTCTTTACTGATATTTATTTTTTGATCTTCAGCTATTTGCTGCCACTGATAACACAGGTTTGTAACAGATTCAGCATTAAACAAAGTGTATTACAAAAATCCTCTTACAATTTATCAAAAGAGGAAACAAATGGGAATATTTTTTATGGAGGATTGATTTCTTAATATTTATGCATAATAATGAAGAAATTAAAAATATTATTTTCTTATTATAAATAAAAATTAATACATAATTAATAAATTAATAATTATAAATAAACAATAAAATAATAATAATAAATAAATATAAAAATAAATAATATAAATAGTAAATATTATTATAAATATAAATTCATGTATATTATTGAAGAAAAATTAAATTATGATTTTTTTTTATTATAAAGTTAATAAAGTTAAAAAGTTATAATTAATAAATAAATAATAAATTAATGTAATTTTTTATCTATTAATGTATTATTGCTTATTTAATTTTATATAAATATAAATATAAATAATATAATAATGAATATTATTATAAATAAAAGATTATGAATAATATTTACAAAAATTGGAAATCTTCAGTTACAATCAAAACCAGATCTGCTTAGCTTCATTTTTTTTACATTAGCCGCATTATTACTGAAACAAAAATGAGGCTAATTTTTTTGAAACCTGAAAAAAATGAATAAAAGTGTGGCTTTTCACCTCACGTCGCTCCTTATAACCTTCAGGCTTCTCCTTTTTTATTAATATCTTCGTCATTTTTTTTTTTTCTTCTCTGTCGACGACACTGCTAACAAGTTACTGACTAACATTGGAATTTTAACGCAGAAACCCATTACTGCCTTTTGAAGCTAAGAAAGAAAAGAAAAAAAAAAAAATTTTCTTTTTTTTTTTTATTTTTATTATTATTTTTTTTTATTATTTGTCATCCATTTTTTTTTTAAGGTAGGAGAATTTTTTTAGAGACTTTTTATTCAGGCCTTAAAAATTTCGCATCAACGTTAATGCATTTGTTTATTAAAATTATTTTTGCCGTGTTTACTAAACAGAAAAAAAAAGGCATTTTTTTCTCTCAAACAAATGCGATGGAATGCCTTGACTCTTTCTGCTTGTTTTATTGATTTTAATCACTTTCATTTTCTTGAGTTTAATTAATTATTATTTTCAACGAGATTTTTTTTTCTTGCGATAAAAGAATCACATGACACGAAATAAATTAATAGTTTTCGGTATCAATTTCCGAAAGACTGAGGTAATGTTTTATCAGTGTCCTTATTTATGATTTTTTTTTTTGTCTTTATTAAGGAATTTTTTTTTTTTTGCATCCCTGAAAACTGATTAGCAGTATTTGTAAAATTATCTGTAAGATTATTTGCGATTATTTGATTATTTGTAAGATTATTAAGATATCGGTTATTTTGTTTAAGTTAACAAGGCTGATTGCATGATTAATTAAAAAAACTTCTTTATTGGCGTAACAGCTCTTTAGTCGACCAAGGCCCTGTGGCTACTTGTAAACTTCGAATATGGATGGCCGAGTGTCTAGTGCTTTTCGCTGCGTGCCATAGGTTTTGGGTTCGAGTCTCGGTGGCGTCATGGATGTTTGTGGTGGTTCGGTTCGGTCTCATTAGACTGTACAGAATCACGGAGGTGAATCAGACTTGTCACCCACATCATTCTCAAATTGTATCGTGGCAATCAGCGTTAGGCATAGTGATGAGGTGTGGTGTAATAGTAAATTTCGGGATGGGCGATATTTTGTTTTTACGGGGTAAGGTTGCCAAACCTATATATGTATATAATATTGAAGAAGTCTAGAATAATCAAACCAAATAATCCTATTGTAGATGCAAAACATTCTATCACAATCACTTTAACGTAAAAACGAAAGTCACTAACAGTCATAGAATTTTACGTTATCTCTCTCTTTCAAAATAAAATTTATGCTTTCGATAATCTTATGCTTTCGAATTGCAAATAACACTTACTTTACTGGAATCCCAGATTCGCCACAATAAAGTAAATTACAACACAATTACACTCGTAAGTTAAAACGCAACAGCAGCCATTTTTATTTTCTTAGACCAATAATAAAGTTGCCAATTTTGCTTAACTGAACATTAATACACGCCACACGTGTAAATATAATTTTATGCTACACGTGCAAAGAATATAACTTAACAAGACATTAACTTAAGACATTAACACGCGCTACACATAAATATAATTTAACGCTACACGTGCAAATATAACAATCACCATTAAATCTATTCGCTTTTCAAAGTTGTTTATTGAGAAATTTCCGTAATCAGTACTAGGAATATCGTAAAAATATTTTTATTTTATCTGCAGTTGTCAAAAAAACCTTTTAAGTAATAGTTTTATGTTTAATAAAAATAAACATTATATGCACAACTATTCTCCGTACTTTTAAAATTCGAAAATAATCATTCAAGTAAACTTTACAAAAGTGAATATCTTCAGATAAAATCAACACCGGAAATATAATTTTTTTCAAGGATTGATTTCTTAATATGTATAATATTGAAGAAAAGTAAAAATACTCTTTTATTTTTATAAATAAATAATAAATTATTAATAATAAATAGATATAACATTAAAAGATATATAATAATAATAAATATTATTATAAATAAAAATGCATGTACAATATTTGGAAAACGGGATATCTTCAGTTACATTCAACACCGGCTCTACTAATGTTTAGCGACTGTAACTTCATTTTCTTTTTGCATTGATTGCATTATTACTGAACCAAAAATGAGGCTGCTTTTTAAAACCTGAAAATAATTAATAAAAAGTGTCACGTTTCACCTCACGTCGCTCCTTACAATCTTCAGGCTTCTCGTTTTTCTTATATTTTTCTTCTCTGTCGACGACACTGCCAACAAGTTACTGATTAACATTAGAATTTCAACGCAGAAACCCATTCCTGCCTTTTAAGTTAGAAAAAAAGAAAATGAAATGTTTTTTTTTATTTTTTATTATTTGTCAGCCATTTTTTAACGTAGGAGAATTTTTTTAGATGCGTTTTATTCAGGGCTTAAAAATTTTGCATCAACGTTAATGCATTGTTTATTAAAATTATTTTTGCCGTGTTTCCCAAACAGACAAAAAAAAGGAGGCCTCGACTCTTTCTGCTTGTCTTATTGATTTTAATCGGCTTCGTTTTCTTGAGATTAATTAATTATTTTTTTTCAGAGGCTTTTTCTTACGATAAAATGAATCACATTACACATAATAAATTAATAGTTTCGGTATCAATCTCCGAAAGATTGAGGTAATGTTTTATCAGTGCTTTTCTATATGAAAACAAACAATAGTCATTTATTGCACTTTTTTGGAAAGGAATTTATTATTTTTTATCACTAAAAACTTATTAACAGTATTTGTAAAAATGTTTTAATTGTTCTAATACAGCTGGCAAACACTTACACAGTTGTTTTGGGCCTTAATGCAAGAACTGCACCGACGTTACTCATTTAGCACCACCCAGGAGATGCGTGAAGCTTGAAGATAAGCTACGGATACGAAGTAAAAATACCCTCGCAACGCTCTACTATTATGTTATACCGTAACCTATGGTTTAAATGTATTCTGAACCATTAAAATCATTTATGGCAGCGCCGGGACTCGAACCCAAAATTGTGTTACCGTGCGCAGGAGCGCTAGACACTCGGCCATTCAGGCCCTTTGTAAAAAAATTAAGTTATCGATTATTTTGTTTAAGTTAACATGGCTCATTTCTTTTAATTTAAAAACTTCTTTATTGGCGTAACAGTCCCATTGTGGGCCAAGGTCTGCCTACTGGTAGAATTCCAGACAGGAGATTGTTTTTCTAAGGTGTAGGGTTGTCAGCCCTACACCCAACTCTCTACAGGCATATTAGAACGAGGCCTACAATTTAAAGTGTATTCCGAACCACTACAAAAGATGATCTTACAAACAACCAAACACTACAACAACCTACGCCTTACCTACAACCTTATTTGTCATCCATTGTTTTAAAGTAGGGAATTTTTAAAATCTTTTTTATTCAGGTCTTCAAAATTTCACATCAACGTTAATGCATTGTTTATTAAAATTCTATTTGCCGTGTTTACCAAACAGAAAAAAAAAGGAGGCATTTTTCACTCAAAAAATGCGACGGAATGCCTCGACTCTTTCTGATTGTCTTATTGATTTTAATTAGCTTCGTTTTCTTGAGCTTAATTAATTATTTTTTTTTACAGATATTTTTCTTAAAATAAAATGAATTACATTACGCGTAATAAATTAATAGTTTCGGCATCAATTTTGCGAAAGATTGAGATAATGTATCAGCGCCTTTTCTTTACGAAAATAAACAATGGCCATTTGTTGCAATTTTGGATAAGATTTTTTTTTTTGTCACTAAAAACCGATTAACTATTTGTAAAAAGTTTAAGATGGCGATTATTTTGTTTAAGTTAACATGGTGACGTGGTTAACATTTTGATTTAAAAAAAACTTCTTGATTGGCACAAAAGCCAAATGGTGGTCCAAGGTCGCCTGCCTACTGGTAGATTTTGAGACAGGAGATGGTTTCTTTTAAGGGGTAAGGTTGTCAGCCCTACACCCAACTCTCTACAGGCTTTTAGACCGAGATATAGACATAAAAGTGAATTCTGAACCTCCACAACCATGACCCACTACAAACAACCAAAATTTACAACAACCTACGCCGGGACTAGAACTCGGAACCTATGATATCGAGCGCCAGCAACTCGGCCCATCAGACTCCTCAATGATCCATCATGGACTGTAGTGCCAGGGAGTTAGTTACACAGATGCTTGGACTAAAGGCAAGATTCCGTAAAATTTCATTATAATGTTCAGAAAGTGTCATTTTATTTCTTATTTTTTTACTGATAGTTATTTTTGATCTTTAGATATTTGTTGTCACTGATAATGCAGGTTTGTAACAGATTCAGCAATAAACAGGGTGCATCACAAAAGGCCAGCTTACAATTTACCAAAAGAGAGCAAAAGAAGGATATTTTTCAAGGACGAATTACTTAATATATGTGTATAATATTGAAGTATATAATAATACTCTAACCAACTAATCATAGTGTAGATACAAGGTATTCTGTCAGAATAACCATTAAATCTATTCTCTTTTCAAAGTTGTCAAAAGGACTTTAACAATACTAAGTATATAGTTATAATATTTATCTTGTTTTATTTGCAATTATAAAGGAGGACTTATCAAGAAGGTAAATTAATAGTTTTATGTTGAATAATACATAAACATGATATGCATGACTATTCTCTGCACTTTCTAAAACCAAGAATAAATATTCAAGTAGACTTTACATACCTGGATATCTTCTGCTACAACTAACACCAGATCTACAAATGCCGAAACATCATGTTCTTTTACATTAGCTGCATTATTACTGAAACAAAAATGAGGTTAAACTTTTCACCTCACGTCGCTCCTCACAATCTTTAGGCTTCTAGGTTTTTTTTTTAAATATTTTCTTCATTTTTTTCTTCATTCTCGACGACACTACCAACAAGTTACTGATTAACATTAGAATTTTAACGCGGAAACCCATTCCTGCCTTTCAAGCAAGAAAAAAAAATGTTTATTATTTGTCATCCGTTTTTTTTTAAGATTGGATATTTTTTTAGATGCTTTTTATTCAGGCCTTAAAAATTTCACATCAACGTTAATGCATTGTTTATTAAAATTCTTTTTTGCTGTGTTTACCAAACAGAAAAAAAAGATTCATTTTTTTTCAAAACAAATGCGATGGAATGCTTTGAATCTTTCTGCTTGTCTTATTGATTTTAATCAGCTTCGTTTTCTTGAGCTTAATTAATTATTTTTTTGCAGATATTTTTTTCTTACGATAAAATGAATCCCATTACGCGTAATAAATTAATGAGTTTTGGTATCAATTTCCGAAAGATTGAAATAATATTTTATCAATGCTTTTCTTTTATGAAAATAAACAATGGTCATTTGTTGCCCTTTTTTTACAAAGGAATTTTTTTTTTTGTATTACTAAATAATGATTAACAGTATTTGTAAAAAGATTAAGATATCGATTATTTTGTTTAAGTTAATATGGCTGATTTCATGATTAATTTTAATTTAAAAACTTCTTTTTTTCATTTGCACAACAGTCCCATGGTAGGTCAAGGCAGTCTGCCTTCTGGCAGATTTCGAGACAGAGATGTTTCATTTGTACGGCGTAGGGTTGTCAGCCCTACGCCTAACTGTCTTCATAATAGACCGAGACATTTCTTAAAGTGGATTCCGAACCACTACAAATAATCATGGCACCGCCAAAACCTGGATGATACCGAGCGCCAGCCAGATTGGCCAAATAATATTTCATGGTCCATTATGGACTGCAGTGGCATTAAGTTAGTACAGATACATATGCTTAAATTAAGGCATGATTCCGTAAATTTTCATTATGATGTTCAGAAAGTGACATTTATTTTTTAATTTTTTTCTATTTATTTTTTTGATCTTCAGATATTTGTTGTCACTGATAACACAGGTTTGTGAAAGATTCAACATTAAACAAGGTGCATCATAAAATACCCTCTAAAAGTGGAATTTATTTTTCATGGACTGATTGCTTAATAATTGTTTGCATAATATTGAGGAAAAGCCAAAATTTCAACCAAATAAGAAGACTGTGGATGCAAGACACTCTGTCAAAATCATCATTAAATCTATTCGCTTTTCAAAGTTGTACATTGAGTGATTTCAACAATCAATAATAGGAATATTGTAATAATATTTATTTTATTTTATCTGAGGTTATCAAGAAAGCCATTGTTAAAGTAATAGTTTTATTTTTAATAATAACAATAAATAAAAACATGATATGCATGACTATTCTTTTACTTTCAAAAACCGAAAATAAATTTTCAATTAAACTTTACAAAACTGTAAAACTTAGTTGCAATCAACACCGGATCTACTAATGTTTAGCGACTTAAACTTAATTTTTCTTTCACATTAACTGCATTATTACTAAACAAAAATGAGGCTAATTTTTGAAACCTGAAAAAAAATTAATAAACAGTGTCATGTTTCACCCTCGTCGCTCCTTACAATCTTCAGGCTTCTCGTTTTTTTTTAAATTTTTGTCATTTTTTTCTTCTCTGTCGACGACACTGCCAACAAGTTACTGATTAACATTGGAATTTTAACTCAGAAACCCATTCCTGCCTTTTCAAGCAAGAAAAAAAAAAAAGATTTTTTTTTATTATTTTTGTCAGCCATTTTTTTTTTTTAAACGTAGGAGAATTTTTTAGATGTTTTTTATTCAGGCCTTAAAAATTTCGCATCAACGTTAATGCATTGTTTATTAAAATTATTTTTGCCGTGTTTACCAAACAGACAAAAAAGGACGCATTTTTTTTCAAACAAATGCGACGGAATGCCTCGACTCTTCTGCTTGTCTTATTCATTTTTTCAATCAGCTTCGTTTTCTTGAGCTTAATTAATTATGTTTTTTCAGCGATTTTTTCTTGCGATAAAACGAATCACATTAAACGTAATAAATTAATAGTTTCGGTATCAATTTCCGAAAGATTGAGGTAATGTTTTATCAGTGCTTTTCTTTTATGAAAATAAACAAGGGTCATTTGTTGCATTTTTTTGGAAAAGAATTTTTTTTTTGTATCATTAAAAACTGATTAACAGTATTTGTAAAAAGATTAAGATATCGATTATTTTGTTTAAGTTAACATGGCTGATTTTATCATTAATTTTAATTAAAAAACTTCTTCTTCATTGGCGCAACAGCCCCATGGTGGGCCTAGGCCATCTGCCTTCTGGCAGATTTCGATAGAGGAGATGTTTTTTTTATGGGTAGGGCTGTTGGTTTTACGCCTAATGCCATTTGTTAGTCGTTAGTAATCGAAGTTAAAGTGTAGATTCCGGTCTAATTACATTAAAATGTGCAAAAATGACCGTATAGTGACCAGCCGGACCAATCTTCATTGACGCAATATCCCCATAGTGGGTCAAGATTGTCTGCCTTTTGCAGATTTCAAGACAGATGTTTTCTTTTTACGGAGTAGAGTTGCCAGCCCTACGCCTAATGTTTGCATTTATAAAAATCCTGGACCTATTGTTTAAAGTGGATTCTGAATCACAACAAATAATCATGACTCGACCTCGAAATCTGTGGCACCGAGCGCGAGAGCTATTTAAAAACTTGAGTAGTTTATTTTTATATATTTAGGGCCCAACATGTTTATATATTCAAATTATGTAGAAAGATTTTGTGCCTTGTAGTAGGTTAAGTTTTATCCAGCTCGCACCATGGTGAGTGCTGGATACTGACTGTGTAGTATCCACCATATTGAATGTCAAACACCATGAACCAGCCTGAATGAACTGGACTTGAAAAAATCTAAATGAATCACATTCCAACGAAATGAAACACATTACACGCTTCAGGTTTGAATCCAATGACATGGATTTTATACTGGACATGGATGTTTGTTAGTGGTTTGATGTTTGTTGTTAGTGGTTCCGGAATCGACGTTAAACTGTAGGTCCCGGTCTAATCAGCCCAAAGTGGGCACAAAAGGACCATAGATCGGTAAACCAAATCAAAAAAGCATGCTAAACCCACGTCGGTAGTTACTGTTTAAATTAATATTGTTGCATATTGGTGTGCACTATTACCCTATTAGCTTTTCGAAAAATCTTATTTAATTAAGTATGAAAACAATTTAAAAAAACAACAACAAAACTCGATAAAACTCGATTTACTGTTAGTGTCACTAACTTTAGTGACTCGACTGAGAATTGAAAATCATGGAGTAACTTTCACTAAAACTTTAGACAGTTCACTGAGAGAAGAACCATTAATAACTCAGCACAGTTTCGCCGAATTAACTCAATCGATGATCGGAAATCACATTTTTCCATTATACGATTCTTCGATTAATCGAAATTGTTCCAAATCGCCCTTTTTTCAGTCCCTCTCAAACGCTTCAAAAGTGTGGTTGCAACAAGAAAATCCATTAATATTGCTTAACTTGCCCTGTTCCTTGAAACAAATAATTTTATTGCATTGGTCCTCTCAATAAACAGTGTCACTTACTACACAGAGCCATTGATTTCGGAAAAGAACAGAACTAATGATGCCTTGTACGAGTTGTTTAGATTTGTTTTTATTATTCTAAATTTTTTTCTATCCATTTTCATTGGAAGAGCCTATAAAATTGAATCAAAAGTAATCTATTAAAGCTATTTTTATCCAATTATTCACATATAACTTCCTATTAAATTAGTATACAAATGGGCCGCAAGGTTATAATTATATTACAAATTCCTATCTTTTTTAATATATCTTGAAGAAGGGGTGGGAGGGGGTGGATATATTTTTTATATATCTTTTAATATTAAAAGATGTTTGCAGTGTTATATAATTTTTGTAAATACAGTTATTTCCCACAATATTCCATAATGCTTTTATAGAGCAAGCAGAACATAGTTTATGTGCAATAAAGCCTTATACTGCTTTATAGCTTATGCTCAAGAAAGTACAGAAAGTACTAGAACTATGTTGTGCTTGTTCTATAAACTATAAAACTATGCTATACATAACTATGTTGCGCTATAAAACTATGTTGTGTATAATTAACTATGTCCCTCTATAAGACTATGTTGTGCTATAAAACTATGTGTGCTATAAAAGCATGTTGTGCATAATTATGGTGAGCTATAAAAAATATAACTATGTTGTGCTATAAAAATATGTTGTGCATAACTAACTATGTGGTCTATAAAACTAAGTCCCTGTTAATAAAAAAAAATCTTGCCTTGTGCCTTGAAGGATGGAAACAAAATAACTTTATTGCATTGGCTCTCTCAATAAACTGTGTCACTTACACGGAGCCATTGATTTCGGAAAAGAACAGAACTAATGATACCTTGTATGAGTTGTTTAGATTTGTTTTATTATTCTAGCACTAAACATTGGAATAGCAATAGCGCAGTACAATTATTTATCGAATTTTTAATATTATGATTATAATTCATCAACAATATTGACATCACGAAATACTTGATTAATCGAAAATCAAGCACTGCTGTTACTGATTTAGCACTACCCAGGGGGCACGTGTAGCTTGAAGATATTCTACGGACGCGAGTAACACTACCCCACAAAGATCATATTGTACCGGCACTTACGGTTTAAAGTGGATTCGAACCAATACATACATCCATGGCACCGCCGGGACTCGAACCCGAAACGTGTCGTACCAAGCGCCAGAATGCTACCACTCGGCCATCAGGCTCGTTATGATAAATCTCAGGACTAGAATCTCCTTCAGTTGGGTTCAATGAGGTGAGTCTTTAGGGAATTCGTGTAGTAAAATGAGGGGTCTTAAGTAGCAGACTTTCCGCAAGGCGCGCACTGAATAACGCTGAAACTGCTATAGAACTGTCGTTATAATGCCGTAGAACTGCATACCAAAATGACTTAAATTTGTAAGCAACATCATTTTGTTTTGTTCTAATTCAGCTGGCAAACACTTAGACAGTTGTCTTGGATGCCTTAAGGCAAGCCTTCACACCTACTCACTTAGCATTATCCAGGAAGGCGCGTGTAGCTTGAAGATAAGCTACGGACACGGAGTAACACTACATCCGCAATGCTCTATGATTATGCTAGACCGGGACCTACGATTTAAATAGATTCCGAACCAATACAAGCATCCATGGCACCATCCGCGACTCGAACTCCGGTAACGAGCGCCAGAGCGCTAGCCACTCAACCATTCAGGCCCCGACAACACCATTTATTAAGTATAAGAAATTTTATTCTTTCGTTCGATTGTCAATCCAGTGGGTTCCATTAGTGCATTATATCTCGAACTACTTCATTCTTCCCGCCACTTGATAAAGGGCATCGCTGATCCGTTTGTGAGCAAACAGTGAGCAGAACTCGGGAAGAACTTTGTACTCCTCTCGGTTCAGAGTCTACTAGAATTAAAAGACTTTTAAAGTTTGAGAAAACTGTCGGAGGGAAGTTTGAGCAAACAGCCGCTAGTTGATCTCATACATTTAACTCCCCCTGATTTCATTTATTTGAGACACACTCAGTCAATATTTCACGAGGAGTACTACTGTACACACACCACAGAGGAAAGAAGGGAAAAATAATTCTGATAAATAAATAAAGGACCTAGTAGTGAAAGAGTATAACAAAATAAAGTGGATGACATTCCTTTATTCTTCGCTTTGAATGTTTCAGCTTTCGTTGATAAATTAACTTTTTCGTTTTTCATGACAAAGTAATCGATGGATTCTTTTAATGTCTTTTGAGACGAATTTGTTACAGTGTGAATCGTATTGTAAATTAATGCAGAACTTGTTGGATGAATTATATTAGATTTGAGTTTTAGGGTTGTACGTAGAAATAAATAACGAACAATTGCTACATTAGTCGTCAAAAACTTATCAATTTTGCGAGTTTCGTTTAGTGTATGTATAGTCGTTCTAATGCAGCTAGCAATACAGAGAAAGTAAATATTTATGCCATAAGTAATATCTGCACCTCTGTTACTCATTTAGCACTACCCAGGTGGAACATGCCGCTTGAAGACGTGCTGTGGACGTGAGTAACACTACCCCCCACAACGTTCTGCAATTGTATTAGACAGGGACCTACGATTTAAAGTGGATTCCGAACAACTACAATTCTCCACGCCATCGCCGGCACTCGAACCAGAAACCTATGATACCGAGCGCCAGATTGCTAGCCACTCGGCCATCAGGCCAGGGATTATAAATCTCAAGACTAGAATCTCCTTCAGTTGGGTTCAAAGAGATGAGTCTTTAGGAATTCTTCCAAAATTGAGTAGTAAAATGAGAAATGTTATATAGCAATGTTATATTTTCCGTAGGGCGCGTACTGAATAAGTAATCAACGGTCATCTATGAAACTGCTATAGAACTCATGGGATACCTCTTAATATCGTGTCGTAGAACTACATGCCAAAATGCCCTAAATTTGTAATCAACAACATCTATTAAATACAAGAAATTTTATTCTTTGTTCGATTGCCAATCTGGTGGTTTCCATCTCTAGCGTTATTGAAATATATCTTGAACTAAACCATGCGGGATATAGTGTAGCAGTCTTTCAGTGGGGGGTCGCATACTGAATAACGCTGAATCTACTGTATAACTATCATTCTAATGTCAGGGAACCGCATGTCAAAATGCCCTAAATTTGCAAATAACAGGGATTTATTAAATATAAGTAATTTTATTCTTCTCGTCGTTAAGTGAAGGCGATTGTCAATTTGGTGGTTTCCATTGGTGCAATAAATCGCGAACTATTTCATCCTTCCCGCTGCGGTCATCTTAATAAAATAACTTGCGAATCGCTGATCCGTTTGTGCCAGCAAACAGTGAGGAGAACAAGGGAAGAAACCATGCGGGATATAGTTATACTGCTCTCGGTTCAGCGTCCACTAAATTAAAAAATATAAGACTTCTTTCGATTGTCAATTTGTGGTTTCCATTTAGGCAATAAATCGCGAACTCTCTCGGAGGGAAGTTTGAGAGCGCTAAACAGCCTCGGGAAGCTGGTTTGCGTCCACTAAATTAAAAGATTTTAAAGTTTCATTTAACTCCCTCCTGATTTCATTCATTTGAGACACACCGAGTCAATATTTCACGAGGGGTACAGTGTACTGTACACAACAGAGGAAAGAAGTTGAAAAAGAATACTAATAAATAATTAAAGGCCTCAGTATTGAAAGAGTACAGCAAAATAAAGTGGATGAGATTCTTCTTTTGAATGATTCAGCTTTAGTTGATAAATTAACTTTTTCGTTTTTCATGACAAAGTTAATCGATGGATTCTTTTAATGTCTTCTTGTGGGTGATTTGTAACAGTCTGAATCGTATTGTAAATTAAGCCGGAACTATGAAGTATATTAGAAGATATTATGAACTGATTAAGTATATTAGTTTTGTGCATCAACTATTGTATACAGAAATAAGCAATGAATACCGTTGCTACATTAAATCGTCAAAAGCAAAAGTCGTCAAAAGCTAAAGCGACCACTTTCAAAATGCTGTAAAAACAACTCCTCGTAACAATGAGTTCAAATTTGAACTGAAGATACTTTAAGAAAGGGGCATCAAAGAAAAATTTCTAAGTGTCACTGTCAGCGGCATAAAGAAAATTAATTCGGCTGCCGGTGATATTTTTGAATCGAAATTGCAACGCATTTGTCATGAGTTGCACATTAAACGAACTGTAGTGTTCAATGTGCTTTCGGTTTTTGACATAAAAATAATGACTTCCAAGTCATTCAACAGTTGCGATACTGTTAGTGGAAAGACATCTAAAAGGCATCGGCAAAGGTCGTACCAAATTGGATGGTAAAAAACAGCGGAATTTTTTGGAACTTTTTTTTTTGATGCCATACTGTTTCTCCTTTCTTGAAATATCTTCAGTTCAAATTTGAACTCATTTTTCTTCTTTTTTTTCACAGTATTTTGACAGTGAGATTTTAATTATAATCACTCTGTATATACCAAGGAAAGAAACTCACCAAAATTGAAAAGTTTTTGACGACTCAATGTAGCAACCATGTTCATTACTTATTTCTGTATGCAATAGTTAAGGTTCAAAACTAAAATACTTCATCAAACAAGTTCTGGCTTAATTTACAATGCAATTCATACTGTTAAATTTCACCCGCAAGAAGACATTAAAAGAATCCATCGATTACTTTTTCATGAAAAACGAAAAAGTCAATTTATCAACTAAAGCTGAATCATTCAAAAGGAGAATCTCATCCACTTTATTTTGCTGTATTCTTTCAATACTGAGGCCTTTAATTATTTATTAGTATTCTTTTTTTCTCTACTTTTCTCTGCTGTGTACGGTACACTGTACTACTCGTGAAATATTGACTCGGTGTGTCTCAAATAAATGAAATTAGGGGGAGTTAAATGTATGAGGCGAACCAGCGGCTGTTTGCTCTCAAACTTAACTCCGAGAGACTTCCGAAACTTTAAAGTCTTTTAATTTAATGGACGCTGAACCGAGAGCAGTATAAAGTTCTTCCCTAGTTCTCCTCACTGTTTGCTCAGAAACGGATCAGCGATGCGCTTTATTAAGTGGCGGGAAAAACGGAGTAGTTCGAGATATATTGCACTAATAGAAACCACCAGATTGACAACCGAACAAAGAATTAAATTTCTTATATTTAATAAATATTGTTGTTTACAAATATAAGGCATTTTGGATTTTTCTACAGCGTTAAAACGATAGCTATATAACAAATACAGCGTTACTCATCATGAGCCTCACTGAAAGTCTGATACACTATATCTGACATTTTTACATGATTTTGAAAAAATTCCCTAAAGACGCACCTTCTTGAACCCAACCGAACGAGATTCTAGTCTTGAGGATTTATAATACCTTTAGAACGATAATAATGCCATTAGAATGATAGCTGTATAGCAGATTCAGCGTTTCTCAGTGTGCTCCGCACAAAAAGTCTGCCCCGCATAAGACACTAACCCCGCATTTTATTACATGATTTTGAACGAATTCCCTCACGACTCAGCTACAAGGAGATTCTAGTCTTGTGATTTATAACACCAGGAATGATGGCCAAGTAGCTGTCGCTCGATACCACAGGTTTCAGGTTCCAGTCCCGGTAGGACCATGTATGTTTGTAGTGGTCCGGAATTCACTTTAACCGTGGTGCCCTGTCTAATAGGATCATAGAGCGTTGTGAATGAAATGTTAATCGCATCCAAAGCATATCTTCAAGCAACACGTGCCCCTGAGTCCTGCCTAAATAAGTAACAGCGGTGCAACCCTTGCTTTTGTCATAAAGATTAACTGTCTCTGTATTGCCAGCTGCATTAGAACAACTATACATTACACAGAGCCAAACTCGAAAAATTGAAAAGTTTTTAATGACTCAATGTAGCAACAATATTCATTACTTATTTCTGTATGCAATAGTTAAGGCTCGAAACTAATATACTTCTTCAAACAAGATCTGGCTTAATTTACAATACGACTCATACTGTTACAAAATCCCCCACAAGAAGACATTAAAAGAATCCATCGATTAGCTTTGTCATGAAAAACGAAAAAGTTAATTTATCAACGAAAGCTGAAACATTCAAAAGGAGAAAGGAATCTCATCCACTTTATTTTGCTACAGTACTCTTTCAATATGGAGTCCTTTATTTATTTATTAGTATTTTTTTTCATTTATTTCCTCTGTTGTGTTTCACTGTACCACGTGAAATATTGACTCAGTGTGCCTCAAATAAATGAAATCAGAAGGGAGTTAAATTAATGAGGCAGACCAGCGGCTGTTTGCTCAAACTTCCGACAGTTTTCCGAAACTTTAAAGCATTTTAAATTAGTAGACGCCGAACCGAGAGGAGTATAAAGTTCTTCCCGAGTTCTCCTCACTGTTTGCTCACAAACGGATCAGCGATGCGCTTTCTTAAGTGGCAGGAAGAATGGAGTGGTTCGAGATATATTTCACTAATGGAAACCACCAGATTGACTATCGCGCAAAGAATAAAATTTCTTATAGTTAATAAATATTGTTGTTTACAAATATAAGGAATTTTGACTTTTTATATGGCATTGGAACGATAGTTATAAAACAGATTTAGAATTATTCAGTACGCGCCCTACGGTAAAGCCTGCTACATAACAAGCCTCATTTTGTTACACGATTTGGGATGAATTACATAAAGACACACTTCTTTGAACCCAACTGAAGAAGATTCTAATCTTGAGATTTATATTACCATTAAAACGATGGTAATATCATTAGAATAATAGTTGTATAGCATATTCAGCGTTACTCATTATGCGCCTCACAGAAAGTCTGCTACACTACACTACGCATTTTTCTACACGATATTGGACTAATTCCCTAAGGAGTCACATCTTGAACCCAACCGGAGGGCATTCTAGTCTTGAGATTTATAATACCATTAGAACAATAGTTGCATAGCAGATTCAGCGTTACTCAGTATGCCCCTTACGGAACTCTATCAGATTCCCGCTATACCTTGCATTTTACTACACGATTTTGGATGAATTCTCTTAAGACTTACCTCTATGAACCCAACTGAAGGAGAACCTAGTTTTGAGATTTATAATAAAGGGCCTGATGGCCGAGTGGCTAGCACTCTGACGCTCGGTATTCCAGATTTCGGGATCGAGTCCTGGCGGTGCCATTGATGTTTGTATTAGTTCGGAATTCAATTTACACCATAGGTTTCGATATAACATGAGATCTGTGAGGGTAGTGTTTCTAGCATCCGCAGCATATCTTCAAGCTGCACGCTGGTTAGTACTAAATGAGTAACATCGGTGCTGCCCTTGATTATGGAATGTCAACTGATTACAACAATTAATGAATGTAACTGTCTCTGTATTGCCAGCTGCAAGAGAATAACTATACATCACACAGAGCGAAACCAGAAAAATTGAAAAAATTTTTATGACTCAATGTAGCAAATATGTTAATTACTTATTTCTGTATGCAATAGTTAAGGCTCAAAACTAATATACTTCATCAAACACGTTCTGGCTTAATTTACAATGCAATTCATACTGTTACAAATTCAACCTCAAGAAGACATTACAAAAAACCAATCGATTACTTTGTCATGAAAAACGAAAAAGTTAATTTATTAACGAAAGCTGAAACATTCAAAAGAAGTAAAGGATCTCATCCACTTTATATTACTGTACTCTTTCAATACCTAGTCCTTTATTTATTTATTAGTATTCTTTTTTCTACTTCTTTCCTCTGTTGTGTACAGCACACTGTACTGCTCGTGAAATATTGACTCAGTGTGCCTCAAATAAATGAAATCAGAGGGGAGTTAAATTTATGAGGTACACCAGCGGCTGTTTGCTCAAATTTCCCTCCGACAGTTTTCTGAAACTTTAAAGTCTTTTAATTTAGCAGACGGTGAACCGAGAGGAGTATGAAGTTCTTAACCGAGTTCTCCTCACTGTTTGCTCACAAATAATTAATAAATAATAATAAATAAATATAAAAAAAATAATAATATAATAATAAATATTAATATAAATAAAAATTTATGTATAATATTTACAAAACTGGATATCTTCAGTTGCAATCCATACCGGATCTACTAATGTTTAGTGACTGAAACTTCATTTTCTCTTACATTAGCTGCATTATAGCTAAAAACAAAAATAAAGCTATTTTTTGAAATCTGAAAAAAATTTAATAAAAAGTGTCACGTTTCACCTCCCATCGCTCCTTACAATCTTTAGGCTTCTCGTATTTTTAATATATTTTCGTCATTTTTTTTTTCCTTCTGTCGACGACTGTTCAACAAGTTACTGATCAACATTAGAATTTTAACTCAGAAACCCATTCCTGCCTTTTAAGTAAGCAAGAAAAAAAAAAAACCTGATTTTTTTTATTATTTGTCATCCATTTTTTAAGGTAGGAGAATTTTTTAGATGCTTTTTATTCAGCACTTAAAAACTTCGCATCAACGTTAATGCATTGTTTATTAAAATTCTTTTTGCCGTGTTTATCAAACAGGAAAAAAAAAAAGGCATTTTTCTAGAACAAATGCGATGAAATGCTTTGACTATTTTTGCTTGTCTTATTGATTTTAATCGGCTTCGTTTTCTTGAGCTTAATTAATTATTTTTTACAGAGATTTTTTTCTTACGATAATATGAATCACTACACGTAATAAATTAATAGTTTCGGTATCAATTTCTGAAAGATTGAGGTGATGTTTTATCAGTGCTTTTCTTTTATAAAAACAAACAAGGGTCGTTTGTTGCCTTTTTTTGGAAAGGAATTTTTTTTTTTGTATTACGAAAAATTAATTAACTGTGTTTGTAAAAAGATAAAGATATCTATTATTTTATTTAAGTTAATATGGATGATTGCATGATTAATTTTAATTAAAAACTTCTTTTCGTCATTGGTGCAACAGCCCCATGGTGAACCAAGGCAGTCTGTCTTCTGGCAGAATTTATGGAGGAGAATCTTTCTTTTTATGAGATAGGGTTGTCAGTCATATGCCCTTATTACGCCCATACTATGTTAGACCAGGACCTACGGTTTAAAGTGGATTCCGAACCACTACAAACATCCATGGTAGAGCTGGGATCTGTGGAACCGAGCACCAGAGCTATTTAAGAACTTGGTTTTGCATATGGGAGTACCACAATGATGGATCACTGTCAATTCCTGTTGCCATTACAATTTGGAAAAAGAATGGTTTTTGAAAGTTTGTCTCTTTGCCTTTCTACTCTTGTAATCAATATATTAAATAGTCTTTTTCCTGAGAGAAGTATGGTAATTTTATATTCTACTTATCTGGTTTCGAACTGAGACTCCTCCATTCAAAAACGCGTTTTTCTTTTTTGTTGAGCATCGGTGGTCTCATGTACAAATTACGTATTCCACTAAAAGCCCACCGACATAATGCTTTCTAGAACACCATTTAGGAGTAACTTCCCCCGTATTTACTATTCATATGTGGAAAATCAGATAAACTCCCATCAGGCAGTTTGACTATGGAGGCAAAATACTTATACAAACTGCCACAGTCGTCATCGAATTTCTTCAGTTTCTGAAAAATGGTAATACAACAATGCCGCTATCGCATGCGAACCTCACCCTTTCCGCATGCTAGTTGAGCATTTTGTCATTGGGCCACGAATCTTCCTTCAAAAGCACGATGCTAAGCGGCCTGTCGGCCAATTCGCTAGCGTTCTGGCCTTTGGTACCACGGAATCCAGATTCGAACCCTGGCGGAGGCATGGATGTTTTATTAGTGGTTCGGAATCCATGTTAAACTGTAGGTCCCGGTTAGTTTAGCCTAAAGTGTGCAAAAAATGACAGTAGAGCTACAAACCAAACCAAATCAAATCAAAAGCATGCTAAACACACGTCTGTAGTTACTTTTTAGATTAACATAGTTGCATAATGGAATGCACTGTTAGCCTGCTAGCTTTTCGAAAACCTTATTCAATTAAGTATGAGAACAATTTAAAACAACAACAACAAAACTCGATAAGACTCGATTTACTGTTAGTGTCACTAACTTTAGTGACACGGCTGAGAATTGAAAATCATGGAGTAACTTTCACTAAAACTTTAGACAGTTCGCTGAGAGAAGAACCATTAATAACTCAGCACAGTTTCGCCGAATTAACTCAATCGATGATCGGAAATCACATTTTCCATTATACGATTCTTCGATTAATCGAAATTGTTCCAAATCGCCCTTTTCAGCCCTCTCAAACGCTTCAAAAGTGTGGTTGCAACAAGAAAATCCATTAATATTGCTTAACTTGCCCTGTTCCTTGAAACAAATAACTTTATTGCATTGGCCCTCTCAATAAACAGTGTCACTTACACGGAGCCATTGATTTCGGAAAAGAACAGAACTAATGATTCTTTGTACGAGTTGTTTAGATTTGTTTTTATTATTCTAAATTTTTTTTCCATCCATTATCATTGAAACAGCCCCTGAAATTGAATAGAAAATGGGTGATCTATTTAAGCTTTTATTGAGTTATTTACATATAACTTCTTATTAAATTAGTATAAAAATATGTAGTAAGGTTATAATTATATTACTTATTCTACCCTTCTTTCATATATCTTGAAGAAGGGGAAATATATTTTTTATATATCTTTTAATATCAAAAGATGCTTGCAGTATTATACAATTTTTGAAAATACAGATATATCCCACAATATTTCATAATGCTTTTATAGAGTAAGCAGGGCTTAGTTTATGTGCAATAAAGTATCAAGAACTTTGTTATAGTGTTCTATAATTATAAAACTATGTTTAACTATGTTGCGTGATAAAACTAGCTATAAAAAGTACAATAAAACTATGTTGTGCTTAAAACTATGTTCTATAAAACTATAAAAACTATGTTGTTCTATAAAACTATGTTGTTCTATAAAACTATGTTGTGCTATAAAACTATGTTGTGTATAACTATCTATGTTGTGAATAACTAATTATGTGGTCTATAAAACTATGTCACTGTTAATAAAAAAACTTGCCCTGTTTCTTGAAGGAAGGAAACAAATAATTTTATTGCATTGGCTCTCTCAATAAACAGCGTCACTTACACAGAATCATTGATTTCGGAAAAGAAGAGAACTAATGATGCATTGTACGAGTTGTTTAGATTTGTTTTATTATTCTAAATTTTTTTCCATCCATTTTCATTGGAACAGCAATATTGCGCGCGCGGCACAATTATTTATCGAATTTTTAATATTATGATTAAAATTCATCAATAATATTAGCATCACGAAATACTTGATAAATCGAAAATCATGAGCCTTCGTATGCGATGTTCCTGAGTTATAAAAATATACAAGGTGATTATAATTAAAGTACCCACTTTCAAAATGTTGTAAAAAAAAAAGAAAGGTATAGTTGTTCTCATGCAGCTGGCAATACAGAGACAGTTAATCCTTATGCCATAAGAAAGGGCTGTACTGCTGTTACTCATTTAGCACTACCCAGGGAGACACGAGACATTACCCCACAACGCTCATATTGTACTGGAACCTACGGCGTAAAGTGGATTCGAACCAATACAAACATCCATGGCACCGGCGGGACTCGAACCTGTAGTACCGAGCGTCAGAGCCATCAGGCCGTTATTATAAATATCAGGACTAGAATCTCCTTCAGTTGGTTTCAATGAGTCGAGTCTTTAAGGAATTTGTCCAAAATCGTAGTAGTAAAATGATGGGTGTTATATAGCAGACGTTCCGTAGGGCGTGTACTGAATAACGCTGAAACTGCTCATAGAGTTGTCAGTATAATATCGTAGAACCGCATGCCAAAATGCCCTAAATTTGTAAACAACATAATTTTTTGTTCTAATGCAGCTGTCAAACACTTAGACAGTTGTCTTTGATGCCTTAAGACAAGCACTGCACCGACGTTACTCAATTAGCACTACCGAGGTGGTGTGTGTGTAGCTTGAAGATAAGGTATGGACGCGGAGTAACAATACCTCCGCAATGCTCCATGATCCTATTAGGCCGTGACCTACGGTTTAAAAATGGATTCGAATCACTACCATCATCTATGGCACCACCGTGACTCGAACCAGAAACCTCTGGTACTAAGCGCCAGCCACTCAGCCCTGCAACATCATTTATTAACTATAAGAAATTTTATTCAGCGTTAGATTGTCAATCTAGTGGTTTCAATTATTGCAATCTATGTCGAACTATTCCATTCTTCCCGTCACTTAATTAAGGAATTAATTGGAATTTTAAATTAAAATTGGTCTTACTTTTCGCCACATTGTATAAATCTCCTTCGGTTGGGTTCAAAGAGGTGAGTCTTTAGGGAATTCGTCCAAAATCATGCAGTAAAATGAGGGTGTGTAAAATCGCTGATCCGTTTCTGAGCAAACAGTGAGGAGAACTCGGGAAGAACTTTTATACTCCTCTCGGTACAGCGTCTACTGAATTAAAAGACTTTAAAGTTTCAGAAAACCGTCGGAGGGAAGTTTGTGCAAACAGCCACTGGTTGGCCTCATAAATTTAACTCCCCTCTGATTTCATTAATTTGAGGCACACCGAGTCAATATTTCATGAAGAGTACAGTGTACCATACACAACAGAGGAAAGAAAAAAAAAATACTAATAAACAAATAAAGGACTCAGTATTGGAAGAGTACTATAGTAAAATAAAGTGGATGAGATCCTTTTCTTCTTTTGAATGTTTCAGCTTCCGCTGATAAATAAACTTTTTCGTTTTTAATGACAAAGTAATCAATGGATTCTTTTAATGTGTTCTTGCTGATGAATTTGTAACAGTATGAATCGTATTATTAATTTAGCCAAACTTGTTTGATGAAGCGTATTAGTTTTGAACCTTAACGGTTGTATGCAGAAATAATGAACATAGTTGCTACATTGAGCCATTAGAAGCCTTTCAATTTTGCGAGTTTCTTTCTGTGGTAGGGTATACAGGGTGATTATAATTAGAGTTCCACTTTTAAAAAAACCACTTCTCGTCACAATAAGTTCAAAGACAGCAGTATAAATAATGTTAATTCGGCTGCCAGTTGAAGATTTTTTAGAGTGTGAATCGAAATGACAATGTATTTGGCATTAGTTGCCATTAAACCACATGTAGTGTTCAATGTGCTTCATTGTTTCTGGTTTTTGACGGAAAAAATGACTTCTAAGTAGTTAAATAGTTGTGAAACGATTACTGAAAAGCCCATCCACCACGACAAAGTCATACGAAATTAGATGGGAAAAAATCGGTGACCTTTTTGAATTTTTTTGATACTATACCTATTTCCCCTTCTTAAATTATTTTCAGTTCAAATTTGAACCGAAGATAATTGAAGAAGGGGGAATAGAAGAGTGAAGAGTGGAAGAAGTTTGTTGAAGAGTGGTTTTTTTTACAGCATTTTCAATGCGGGACTTTAATTGTAATCACCCTGTATATCCCACAGAAAGAAACTCGCGATATTGAGAGACCTTTCATGACTCAATGTGGCAACCATGTTCATTACTTATTACTGTATGCAATAGTTAAAGCTCAAAACTAATATATTTCCTCAAACAAGATCTGACTTAATTTACAAAGCAGTATAAGACGATTCATACTGTAACAAATTCAACCTCAAGAAGTCATTAAAAGAATCCATCAATAACTCTCATGAAAAACGAAAAAGGTAATTTATCAACGAAAGCTGAAACATTCAAAAGAAGAAAGAAATCTCATCCACTTTATTTTGCTATAGTACCCTTTCAACACTGAGTCCTTTATTTATTTATTAGTATTCCTTTTTCACTTCTTTCCTCTGCTGTGTACAGTACACTGTACTCCACGTGAAATATTGACTCAGTGTGTCTCAAATAAATGAAATCATAGGGGAGTTAAATATATGAGGCTGACCAGCGGCTGTTTGCTCAGACTTCCCTCCGACAGTTTTCTGAAACTTTAAAGTCTTTTAATTTAGTGGACAATGAACCGAGAGGAGTATAAACTTCTTCCCGAGTTCTGCTCACTGTTTGCTCACAAAAGGATCAGCGATGCACTTTATTGAGTGGCGGGAAGAATAGAGTGACCACCAGATGGACAATCGAACAAAGAATAAAATTTCTTATAGTTCATAAATGTTGTTTATAAATATAAGGCATTTTTGCATGCGGTTCTACAGCATTAGAATGATAGTTGTATAGCAAATTCAGCGTTACTCAGTATGCGCCCCACGGAAAGTCTGCTACACTATTTCCCGCATGGAGTATATCAAGATATATTGCAGTAATGGCGAGAGAAGGAAACCATCAGATTGACAATCGAACAAAAAATAAAAATTCTTATATTTAATAAATATTGTTATTTACAAATACTGGGCGTTTTGGCATGCGATCTTATGGCATTAGAACGATAGTTGTATAACAGATTCAGCGTAACTCAGTATACGCCCCACTGTATGTCTGCTACACTACATACCGCATGGAGTAGTGCAAGATATATTGCACTAATGAAAACCACTAGATTGACTAGATCGAATAAAGAATAAGATTTCTTATTGTTAGTAAATGTTGTTGTTTACAGATACTAGGCATTTTGGCACTCTCTATGGATTTAGAACGGTAGCTGTAAAACAGGTTCAGCGTTACTCAGTATGCGTCCCACGGAAAGTCTGTTACATTATATCTCGCAGGGCGTAGTTCAAGATATATTGCAATTGTGGCGAGTGATGGAAACCACCAGATTCAAAATAGATCAAAGAATAAAATTTCTTATATTGAATAAATGTTGTTGCATGCAATTATATGGAATTAGAACGGTAAATGTACAGCAGATTAAGCGTTACTCAGTACGCACTCTACGGAAAGTGTGCTACTTAACACCCCTCATTTAACTTCACGATTTTGGGAGAATTTACTAAGGACTCGCCTCTTTGAACACAACTGAAGGAGATTCTAGTTTTGAAATTTATAATACCGGATTTGATAATACCGGCTCGGGACCACAGGCTTCGAGTGCGAGTCAGGTCGGCGCCATGGATGCTTGTAGTGGTTCGGAATCCACTTTAAATCGTAGGTCCTGGTCTAATATTAGCGTTGTATGGAGTAGTGTTACTCACGTCCGCAGCATAGCTTCAAGTTACACGCGCACCTTGTGTAGTGCTAAGTGAGTAACAGTAGAGCAGCCCTTGCTAATGGTATAAAGAGTAACTGTCTCTGTATTTTCAGACAACTATACATCACACAGAACAAAACTCGCAAAATTGAAATTTGTATAATGACTCAATGTAGCAACTATGTTCGTTACTTATATTCTGTATGCAATAGTTAAGGCTCAAAACTAATATACTTCCTGAAACAAGTTCTGACTTAATTTACAATACAAACAACTCTTACTGTTACAAATTCAACAGCAAGAAGTCATAAAAAGAGTCCATCGATTACTTTGTCATGAAAAACGAAAAAGTTAATTTATCAACGAAAGCTGAAACATTCAAAAGAAGAATCTCATCCACTTTATTTTGCCGTACTCTTTCAATACTGAGGCCTTTATTTATTTATTAGTATTCTTTTTTCACTTCTTTCCTCTGTTGTGTACAGTGCACTGTACCCCTCGTGAAAGATTGACTCGGTGTGTCTCAAATGAATGAAATCAGAGGGAGTTAAATGTATGAGGCAAACCAGCGGCTGTTTGCTCAAACTTCCCTCTGACAGTTTTCTGAAACTTTAAAACCTTTTAATTCAGTGGACGCTGAGCCAAGAGGAGTATGAAGTTCTATACCGAGTTCTCCTCGCTGTTTGCTCACAAACTGATCAGAGACGTGGTTTATTAAGTGGCGGGAAAGATTGGAGTAGTTCGAAATATATTGCACTAATGGAAACCAGCAGATAGACAATGAAACGAAGAATAAAATTTCTTATATTTAATAAATGTCGTTATTTGAAAATTTAGGGCATTTTGGCATGCGGATCTACGGTATTAGAATGATAGTTTTTTTTATTTCCAATGGCATATTATGAACAGTTACAGCAAAAAAAGAACAACGAAAAAAAAAAATCATACAACAACAACAAATACAACAAAACATGCTGAAGCAGAGTTCATTAATCTAACAATAAAGCCAAGTTGCAGATATTTTAGCCACTAAAAAGTGTTACCAGGTTACCCACGGGGAGGCAGATCTTCCGCGCACCCGGAGAATGATAGTTGTATAGCAGATTCAGCGTTACTCAGTATGCGCTCTACGGAAATGTGCTGCACTGTGCCTCGCATTTTTAACATGATTTTGGACGAATTCTCTAAGGACTCACCTCCTGGAACCCAACCGAAGGAAATTCTAGTCTTGAGATTTATAATACCATTCGAAAGATAATTGTATAACAGATTCAACCTTACTCAGTATGCGCCTCCCGGAAAGTCTGTTGCATTACATCCCGCATGGAGTGGTTCAACTTATATGCACCAATGGAAAACACTAGATTGATAATCGAACAAAGAATAAAATTTCCTTTATTTAATTAATGTTGCTGTTTACAAATTTAGGGCATTTTGGCATGTAGCTCTATGTCACACAGTTTCAGCGTTATCCAGAACCCGCCCTACGGGAAGTCTGCTACATAACACACCTCATTTTACTACACGATTTTGGACGAATTTACTAAAGACTCCCAACACTCTTTGAACCCAAATAAAGGAGATTCTGCTCTTAAGATTTATAATAGCGGGATTGATGCTCAGTACCACAGGTTTGGATTCGAGTCCCGGCGGTACCATGGATGTTTGTAGTGGTTCGGAATCCATTTTAAAGCGTAGGTTCCGGTATAATGTGAGTATTGTGGAAGTAGTGTTACTCAGGCTCGCGTCCAAAGCATATCTTCAAGCTACATGTGGTAGTGCTAAATGAGTAACAGAAGTACAGCCCTTGCTTATGACAGCTGCATTAAAACAATTTGCATTAGCTTTGCAGCTGCATTAGAACAATTATACCTCACAGAGAACAAAACTCGCGAAATTAAAAAGTTTTTGAGGACTCAATGTAGCAATCATGTTCATTACTTATTTCTGCATGCAATAGTCAAGACTCAAAACTAATATACTTCATCAAACCAGTTCAACCTTCATCAAGATTTACAATACGATTCATACTGTTATAAATTAACCCACAAGAAGACATTAAAAGAATCCATCGATTACTTTGTCATGAAAAACGAAGAAAGTTAATTTATCAACGAGAGCTGAAACATTCAAAAAGAAGAAAGGAATCTCATCCACTTTATTTTGTTATACACAATACTGAGTGCTTTATTTATTTATGAGTATACTTTTTTTGACTTCTTTCCTCTGTTGTGTATGGTACACTGTACTCCTCGTGAAATATTGACTCGGTGTGTCTCAAATAAGTGAAATCAGGGGGAGTTAAATTTATGAATCAAACCAGCGGCTGTTTGCTCTGAAACTTCCCTCCGACAGTTTTCTGAAACTTTAAAGTCTTTTAATTTAGCAGATTTTGAACCGAGAAGAGTACAAAGTTCTTCTCGAGTTCTCCTCACTGTTTGCCTACAAACCGATCAGTGATACTCTTTATTAAGTGGCGGGAAGAATGTGGTAGTTCGAGATATATTGCCCTAATGGAAACCAGTAGATTGACAATCGAGCAAAATTTTTCAAAACAATTTTTGAAATGAATTGTTAATAATAATAATTGAAATAAATTGTTTGAAAATAAGTTGTTGTTTACAAATTTAGGGAAATTTGCTAGAGGATTCTACGGTATTGGAACTATTGTTGTATAGTAAATGCAACGTTATTCAGTATGCATCCCACGGAAAGTCTGCTACACTATATGCAACATTTTACTACACGATTTTGGGTGAACTGTATGGTGTCGAACTCGTGGAAGGACTCCACGGACTGAAGTGGAAGGACTCCACTTCAACTCGTGGAAGGACTTGTAAGTCGAAAACGCGAAACTCGGTCACGCGCAAGGTGCGCGAAATGCTTTCTGATCGGGTGAGAATCTGTTGGTCAGATGCGCCAGCATAAATTTATTTTCCTTTCGTATGAGAGACTCAACACTAAACGTTTCTCAACGGGAGCGCAGGTTGCGCTGTACTTTCTCTTTGTGAGGGTCTCCAGGTCTACTGATCATTTCTCCAGAAAGCCAAGTGGGGGGTGCACTCTTGCCGGTGTGCAAGATGAAGCACGGTTGCAGTATATAATATCCATAATATATAATATCCATTCAGTAATCTTGCTTATAATTTATTTCATTTCACTTCATTCAGCAGCAAGATATTTAAGAACCAATTTTAATCGAACCAAAATAATTTTTATTTGAAAAGATCATTAAGATTTTTTTTTATTCATTTATGTTTAGCATATCATCTGTGTTGTCATAGCAACATCATTAAAGTGATCTAAACTAAAACAATTGCCTATCTAGTACCTACCTAGTGTCATGGATGTTTGTAGTTGTTCGGAATCCACTTTTAAACTGTAGGTCCCAGTCTAACATGACTGTAGAGCGTTGGGCGTAGAGCTGACAACCCTACCCCGTAAAAAGAAGATCTCATGTCTCGAAATCTGCCAATAGGTAGACGGCCTTGGTCCACCATACGGCTGTTGCGCCAATCATTATGACCTTATACTTTAGTGGTAATGTGCACAGGTTGCGTGAAAGAAGTACCAGGTTGAAATACGCTGCCAGAATCTGTATCTGTATTCAAAAATAGAGGGCTGAATGATGATTATCTATTATTAATAGTTACCTGGTGGGAGATTTTTATGAGTATTTCGCCATACGACTTATTCTTAAAAGTCGTGCCTTAAAAACAATTTTCTTTCTGCCTTACCTGTTACGCTAAGCTGTAGGTCCAGGTCCAATTAGCCTAAAGTGTGCTCAAAATGACAGTAGAGGGACAAAAACCAAACCAATCTGCATTACCTCTCGGTGAGTTGTTCGTGGTTTATGCAAATGAAACACAAGGACTGCAAATAGGAACAATAATTATTGATTGATTGAATCTGTGATTGAATTGTCAAAACTAAATCTTCCTTTTTTTTTTTTGTAATATTTATAAATCAGTTAACATGCAACCCAATATTAATACTACACTGATTCAATACATGTCCTCTTTGATGTTAAATCTCTACACATGAAATAAATTCCTTACGGTATTCAACTTCTAAACAAGCATTTTGCTGTCAATACCAATACCAGAAATGCTTTTATTATGCATTTCATCTCGTAATCGGTGCCTCCATGTTTACACGTGTCGTGTTTCAATAGATACACTCTTCGCTGTTATGCTCCTCATTTATTGAAACAAACTTCACGTGCATGTTTTCCGGAAAATTAAATTTCCGAATCTGCTGCAAAAGGGAATCTCCAGAGCGAACGAACATTTCGTACACATATTCGATTGAATTCTGATCAGTGGAAGATAATTCATGCAACCAATCGTTCGCTATTGGGTTTCTGAGAATAAATGATCAAGGCAGGAACGGCTTCACTTCTACGCATGTCTTCAGCTTGCAAAGATGCAGAACTTCAATATAGAAATCGTTTTTTTTCAATTACTTCTACTATCTCACACTCTCCTATATATATCTTGTTCAAATTTTCAATCGCTAATAAAATACTTTTTATTCATCCACTCAAGTTCAAATACATTTTTTTGAACTTGTAGTGGATGACACTTGATATTAATACAATGTTTTCAATTATTAATTCATTAATTAAATTTAAATTAATTAATTTTAGTTTTTTTAGGTTTAAGTTGCATGTATCTAATAATAGATGGCGCCAGATGTAAGAGGAAAATTTCAACTTGATTTGTAAAGGACTTTTCTGCAATATAGTGAAAAAAAGTAGGAATTGACTTTAAAAATTACTTGTCATCTTTTACATCTACATTGTGTCATATAATTCTTGACATACTATCATAGTGCAAAATTTGCTTTAAAATATATTTTTGTAGTTAATAATGTTGCTGTTACTTATTTTGATGATCGAATAGTCCCTCGCCCAACAAGCCAATAAATTTGTTCTACTTGTGGATATTATTTAAATGAGAACAAAATTAAAGGGACACACTTGCTTTTGCGTAGGAGGAAGAACGGTTGCAAATATATATATAATATTCATTTTACTAATCTTGTTTATAATTGATTACATTTCATTTCATTCAGCAAAAATATATTTAAGAATTAATTCTTAATCGAACCAAAATGATTTTCTTGAATATGTTATTAATATTTATTTATCCATTTGTTCTTAACATTTCATCTGCGTTATCGTGGCAACACCATTAAAGTGATCTAAAATAAATGGATAAATAAATGTTAATATATATTCAAAAATACAATTCTTAAATATATTTTGCTGAATGAAATGAAATGTAATCAGTATAAACAAGATTAGTAAATGGTATTATATGTGCAACGTTCTTTCTCAGCTGAGTGTTATTCCTTTTTTAATTTTGTTCTCATTACAAGTAAATTTCATTATTGGCAGAGCGTAAGTAACAACAGCAGTAATACAAAAATATATTTTAAGCTGCACTATGTATAATCCGTAGCACTCAATAACAGATATAGTGACAATGTTACAGGGTCAATTCCTACTTTTTCACTTACTATTGCGAAAATTTGAGTTGAAATTTCCTCTTTATCTGGCATAATCAACCGACCATGCAACAAAACACAAAAAACTAAAATTGACCAGGTAAATTGAACAATGTTAATAATTGAAAACTTATTGTATTAATATCAAGTGTCATCACTAGTTCAAATGTGACGAGTGGATAATAAGTGACACATTAACGATTAGTGAGCAAGGTGGGAAGTGTGGTGGCTCAAGTAGTGAAAAACATTTCCTCTTGAAAGACATCGCTTCACCTGATCGGCGATCAACATGATTGCATGAATTATCTTCCGCGATCAGTCAATCAGTGTGTGCGCAATGTTCGTTCGAATTCCCCTTTACATCGAGGTGAGCACCATGCACGTGTTTCAACAGAGGCATAACTTTGCTGAAAATGTATCTGTGAACACATTTTACGTATGGCTATGGAGGCACCATTAGACAAATGCATAATAAAAAGCATTTCTGTGATGAATAAATGAGTATGTGAAGATCAAGATATGTTGAATCAGTGTAGTATTAATGTGAGTTGCATGTAACTTTGTTATATTACAAAAAAGGAAGACTAGTTTTGGACAATTCAATCACAGATTCAATCAGTCAGCCATTGTTCCTATTTGCAGTCTTTGTGTTTCATTGCATAAACCACAACATCACCAGAGTATGCAGACAGGTGGTTTGTCTCTATATCGAGCACACTTTGTGAATGAACCTGGACCTTGGAAACAGGTAGAAAGAATTGTTTTAGGCACGACTTGAAATAGGGTCATGGCAATAACTCATATCTCCCACCGGAGTAATATTAATAATAGATGTCGGCCTCTATTTTGAGTGCAATTCCGTAACCTGTGCTGCTCTGGCCTGTTGCATTACCGCTAAGTGGGTCATAATGGTGGCGCAGCTGGCTCGCCAGTGGTGGACCAGAGCCTCTTTTGTGGCAGATTTCGAGACATGAATAATAACACGGGTGTGGCTCCATGGCGCTCTGGTCATGTTAGACTGAGACTTCCCCAGTAAAGTGGTTCAGGCTGGCTACAAGCATCCTTGTTTATAGGTAGTACTAGATAGGCAATTGATTTAGGTCATATGTGTTGTATATTTCAAATGGAGCAAAAAATGTGTATTTTCAAACTCAAAATTGACACTGGTTCATTAAGTGTTCTTAAATCTTGCTGCTAGTGAAAGTGAAATGGCGAAGTATAAGCAGGTACAGTGAACCATTATGGTTATTATCTGCACGGCGATCTCGTCTTGCGGCAGGCGCTTTCTGAAAATGTCGAGCGAACGAGTCTCACGAAAGACTGGCAACCTGCCAAGACCGGCAGGGCAGCATGCTGGCATCGGTGACAACAGTGCTCGCCCGATCAGCTGTTTCGCGCGCGTTCACCGTTTTCAGTGATCCTTCCACGGTAGTGAGTCGCTTCCGCGTCGTGAGTGTCCTTCCACAGTTGAGTCGGAGGCTCGCAAGAAATCGTTCATGTCATGTTGCATATATCTTGGCGGGCCTTTCGTCAAGATATACTGATGGCGTTGCATTTACTAACAGTTCAACCGTAGAATCTGTATTTCAAATTGTAAACAATAGCTCAAGTAATTTATTTCGGTCGTTATTGATAACGGTTCATTTCAAATTTATTTTAACAGTTACGCTCGATGTCAATCTACTGGTTTCCATTAGGCTATTATATCTGAAGACACCACATTCTTCCGCCACTGGTATCGCTGATATCATTTGTGAGCTGGGTGAACTCGAGACTCTCGATTTCAAAAAAATCTCTTTAAATAAAGAAGACTTCAAAACTCGAAATAGGAAGTTTCAGCACAAACGTACTGTTGAACTAAGCAAATTTAACTCCCTGTTCACTATTTGAACACCGAGTCAATACGAAGAATACAGTCAACGCCGCGCAACGAGAGAAGGAGTCGAAAGCACTCATAAATAAATAAAGCACTCGTATTGATGTATGGCAAATAAAAGTGAATAATTTAACAATATGTTTCAGCTACTCGTTGATAAACAACAACACAAGTTTTCTGTGACAATCGATAGTTCTATAACGGCAGGTTGGTAGTATGAATCATTGTGTAAATGATGAAACGAACTGGTTTGATATATTAGTTTTGAGTCTGTGCTGAAATGAAGTAATAATTTTGAACCTGTTAATCCTCAAACACTTTTTAATTTCATGAAGTATAATTATTCTAATAACTGCAAAAACAATAAATGCCGCTGTCAAAAGGGCTATACTCTGTTACTCATTAGCACTACGTAAGCAGCAGTGCCTCTTTGGACACTGAGCTGTACAACACTACTTCACAATACTCACATTATGGGACCCGCTTAAATGGATTCCGAACCTCTGAAACCATCCATGCTGGACTCAAACTGTGAGGCCTCAATCCTTGTAAATCTTGAGCAGGAGTCTCCCATTGAGTTTGTGTTAGTCTGGCAAACAGATCCCAGCCAGCTCAGGGTCTTTCCATAGGATTCTCAGATGGCATAATGTGTTGAGCTACAATGCAAATACCTAAACTAGTAACAACATTAATTAAACAAAGGGAGATTTTGTTCTTATTCATTATCAATCTGTGTTTCCATTAGTCCTACTGGTGAACCACTTCCGACAAGATGCTGAGCCGAACTGCTCCTGGCTGGAGGTTGAATCTGACCACGATGACCTCGGCTCTCATCTCAAGACTACTCGGTGGGCGAGGTGATGGTAAAATGTGCGGGCTGGTGCACGGCTGGCGCTGAATGCTGCTACATTATCATTCTCGGGTGCGCAAGATGCCTCCCCGTGAACAGCCTGGCTGGCTGCAGTGGCTGCAGCAACTTATTGCCAGATTGTGAGCTCTGCTTCATGTTTTTGTTGTATTTGTTGTTGTTATGTTCGTTGATCTTTGCTTTGTAACTGTTCATAATATACCATTGAAAAAACTATCATTCTAATACCCATCAGATCACATCTAAAATATACAAATTCAAATAACGACGACGCCAAATATGTAAGGGTACATTCTTTCGTTTCATTATTTCTTATCTGCTGCTCCAATAACCTGCTAACTCGACCGTCTCTGACGAGGGAGGGCTCATAAGAACTCATGCCCTGCTGACTTCACTCCTTAGTGGAACAAAGTTTCGGAAAACTGTCGGAGGGAAGTTTGGCCGCTGATTTACCTCGCCTGACAACTTCCCCTCCCTGAAATTCTCTGTTGAGACACACCAGTCTTTCACGAGAATTAGCACTGGCCTGGCTGAATTGAAGAAGAATACTATAAATGCAAAGACCTCAGTATAGTACGGCAATAAAGTGGATGTATTCTTTGAATGTTTCAGCTTTTCGTTGATAAGTCAACTTTCGTTTTTCATATTGAAGACCTCTTTGTGACTTCTTGTAGACTAACTGGCTAGTAAGAAGTTGTTTGTGAGTAAGTCGACTTTCAGGAAGCTCTTCTCAGTTTGAGCCTTAATATTTCATACAAAAATATAAGTAACGAACATAGTACTACATTGAATCATTATTCCACAAATTTCAATTTTAGAAGTTTTGTTCTATGTGTGTATGGTGTCTTCGAAAAATACGAGACAGTTACTCTTTGCCACACCGATGTAAGGGCTGCTCTGTTACTCACTTGCTTGCCTGGAGCCACGCATAACAATGCTGCGGGCGGCCAACACCACCACTGTGTAATATAGTTAAAAATGGTTGTCAAAAAATCATGTAATATTTCACTCAGCACCTGTGATCGAGCCGGCAAATCATTATGCATTTCAGGCTAGAAATCTCCTTCGGTTCGGGCAGTCTGAAGCTATCCCAGTCGTGGTTAGCGGTGTTAAACCAGCACTGGCAGCAATCTGTGCGTCTGTTCTGAAGTCCATGGCTAAGGCCACGTGGCTTGTTCTGACGAAGATGCGGTTTCCATCGCTGCTCACATTACAGCCTTCAGCGAACACGCCCTGCGAAGATATAATGGCGGGCTTTCGTGGTTTATGCTGTGACGCTAACCTGTTGCACAGCTACCGTTCTATCCCTTGAAGCAAAATACCTAGTGTCTGTAAACAACGGCATTGTGCTGTAAGAAATCTTGACTAACATTCGATCTAATCAATGGTGGTTTCGTAGTGCAACTGCTGCTACCATGCGGTATCTTCATTCAACGAGCAGTGAGGCATGCTGGCGCTAGTCTGTTACAACTTTATCGTTCAATGCCATATCTGTGTAATGTATATTTAGTAAATATAAATTTTATAACCGAGAAATAGTGCCGTGAGATAACGCTGAACTGCTATACATGTCATTCTAATACTGTAGAACCATGCAAAGCACGCCTGTTACCAGACAGCATTTATGAACATGAAAATTTTGTTCTTTTGTTCCTGCAGTGTTCATCAACAAAGTAAATACTCAGTAGCTTTGTAAGGAGTTGTTATTCACTAAATTAAGCAAGTTTCAGAAAACTAGGAAAATGCAGGCAGCAGCCGCTGTCCAGCCTCGCCCTCCAACTCTATATTCATTTATTTGAATTACACTGGTCAATGACTTTCACAGTGAATTTTGATGTACTACAACTGAAGAAGAATGAAAATGCCTTATAAATAAATAAAGGGCTCAGTGAAAATTGCTATACCAACAGATATGGCTCTGCAGTGTTTCAGCTTCGTTGATAAACCCGCCATTTTCATAATTATTGACAACAATGACTTCTTGGTGAGCAGATGTAACATACCTTTGTCATCAGATTTCTTTGAAAATATGACAGGTGGCTATGTGCATACAGTAATAAGTAATGGTATGGTACCACATTGAGTCATGAAGATCTCTCAATATCGCAGTTTCTTTCTGTGGGATATACAGAATTGTTACAGTGGAGTCCGCATTAATGCGTAAACCACTCTTCAGCAAAACTTATTCCCTTCTTCTATTCCCCTTCTTTCAATTATCTTCGGTTTGAAACTGAACTGAAAAACTTCAGAAATAAGTATAGTATCAAGGGTGGATGCCGATTTCCACTAGCCTAAATATGACTTTCGACTCAGCTGTCGTTTCACAACATTTAACGACTTAAAAATGTCATTTTCCGTCACTCAGGCATGAGCACGTTAGTACTGTAACTGTTTAATGGCAACTAATGCCAAATACATTGTCATTCATTCCTCTAAAATTTCAACTGTGTGAAATGTATTATTTATCTGCTGTCTTTAATTTATTATGAGCAGAATGGTTGCAGAGATGGAACTCAGCCAACACTCTACAGCTCGCAAGTGGGCTCTGTGGCTGTCTTGGCTGGCAGCAATAGAAAAAAA